>CAUYMX010075231.1:0-20000 GCA_963573855.1 Lepilemur septentrionalis | reverse complement strand
GCTGAGGACTCACAGGTGCCTAAGATACATGGCTTGCCCTAGTTCATGGTCTAGAGGGGAAGACAGACACTTGGACAATGATGATGACACAAGATGTCAAGTTCTAGAATAGGGACAAGCACCAAGTTCTTGGGAGCATGGGAGAGAAAGATTAGCTAAGGTGGGGAGGTGAGGAAGTAGGTCAGTGCCTGGGAAGCTGCTCAGAAGGAGGCATTTCAGCTGAGTCCTGAAGGATCATCAGGAATTTGTCAGTGAAAGGGGAGGAGGGAGATCACTGCAGATAAAGAAAACAGCATGAACAGTGGCAGAGACGGTGTGTGTGTGTGTGTGTGTGTGTGTGTGTGCGTGCGTGCACGTGCGCACACACCTGTCTAGGGAATGAAATGGCTGGAGCATTGAACAGAGTGGCAGATGGACCTGGAAAGCAGATTGGGGTCATGAATACCCTGTGTTTGCTGTGTACCCTGAAAAGTTGGTATTCTGCTTCCAAAATAAATATTACTTTCAGCCACCATTCCCTTCCCTGTGCCTGGTCAGTGCCCTCCCATCCTCTTCATTTCCTACCCAAAATGATCAACTTTCTTCATCAAATCATGCATTTGTACATTTACCAAATTTATTGAGTAACTTCCATGTACCAATATCTTGCCTCCTTGGAACGCTCATTTGTACCTGTTGCTTATTGGATCATGAAACCCAAGATGGTGGAACTGTGCCAACATTCCTGTGCCCTTCTGGGGTTTGGCTGAGACCCCTGGAAGCTGGGCTCTTCCAGCTGCATATAATGTCGGTGTTTTGATGTATTTGCCAAGACTCTAGCTCATACACAATGCCACATTTCTCACTGTTTTTTTGCTTTGGAAAATATAATTATTTGCATTAAAATATGTTATTTATTTATATTAATATGTAATGAGTTTTTAAATTAATAACTAATTTTTTTAATTTCTCAGTTTTAATTTCTAATACAGTAAATATCAATAGGTATAGCCCACAAAGCAAAAGTTCTTTGGGTTCCTCAATAATTTTTATAAGTGTAAAGGCCAAAAGTTTGAGAGCTGCTATACTTAGAACATTGATAAATTTCACAAACATAGAACAAAAGAAGCCAGACTCATAAGCATAAATACTATTATGTTTCATTTATATAAAGTTCAAAAACAGGAAAAACTGATGATATTAGAAATCAGGACACTGGTTACTTTGGGGGAAGAAAGAGGCATAGTGATTTAGGAGGGTGGCACACGACAGGGTTTCTGGGATGTTGTCAACATTCCATTCCTTGGTCTGAGTGCTAATTATATGAGTATGTTCGATTTGTGATATTCCATTGGTGTTAAGTGTACTTTTCTGTATGCGTTTTGCTTTGTTTTTTCTTAACACTGAAAAAATATGCCCCTGCAAAATCTTAGCTCTGCCATTTTCTAGTCATGAGTTGGAAAAGTTACGTGACCTCTTGTCATTTATTCAACAAACATTTCTTGAGGACCTACCCAGTGCTGGGCACTGTGTTACACATTAGGGATAGACAACAGCAGCACGTAATGTACAGTCCAAGCTTTGTGTAATGCCATGCAGGGGAGATGACTCTCTTAGTCCATTCTGTGTTGTTCTAAAGTAATACCTGAAGCTGGATAATTTATTTAAAAAAAGATGTTTATTTGACTCATAGTTCTGCAGGCTGTACAAGAAGCATGGCACTGGTATCTGCATTGGGTCAGGGCCTCAGTCTGCTTCCACTCATGGTGGAAGGTGCAGGGGAGGCAGCCTGTGCAGAGATCACATGGCAAGAGAGGAAGTAAGAGGGCGAGGGGAGATGCCAGGCTCTTTAACAACCGGATCTCATAGGAACTAATAGAGTGAGAACTCATCACCCCTGAGGGAGGGCATTAATCTATTCATGAGGGATCCACCCTTATGACTCAAACACCTCCCATTAGGCCCCACCTCCAACATTGGGGATCAAATTTCAACATGAGATCATCTCTCCCTTAGATTACTGTAATGGTGTCCTGACCAATGTCCCTGCTTCCTCCTCCACCCCCCATCTTCCCTCTTTCAGTCTATTCTCAACAAAGCAGACAGAGATCTTTTCATAAAATCAATTAGATCATGTAACTACTCCGCTCAAACTCCTCCAATAGCTTCCCAATTCACACAGAGAAAAAACCTCAAACTCCCTAAAGTGGCCTACCAGCCCCCATGGCCCAGCCTCCGGCTGCCTTTTGGCACCATCTCTTACCCTGCAAGTCCTTGTTTACTCCACTCCAGCCGTACCGTCCTCCTTGCTGTTCCTCCAGCACCCCAGTCAAGATTCCCCCTCACAGGTTTTCACTGGCTGCTTCCTCTCCCTAGAATGTTCTCCCCTCAGATATCCACATGGCTTATTCTCTCACCTCCTTTAAGTCTTTGCTTAAGTGTCACCCAATCAATGAGGCTTAACTTGACCTCCTGTTTGATTTTACCCACTCACTCTCCTCTGTACTCTTTATCCCACTTACCTTGCTCTCTATTGTTTTCTTTTTTCCATAGTGCTTATCACCTTCTAAAACACTATGCAGTTTGCTTATTTATTATATTTATTATTTTTTATATCTCTCCTTCTTCTAGAATGCAAAATCTACAAGCGCAGGAGTATTTTTTTTAATTGCAGCACTATTCACAACAGCTAAGATATGGACTCAACCTAAGTGTCCATCAGTGGATGAATGGATAAAGAAAATGTTGTATACGCAAGTGGAATACTATTCAGCCATAAAAAAGAATGAAATCATGCCTTTGCAGCAACATGGATAGAACTGGTGGTCATTATATTAAATGAAATAAGCCAATCACAGAAAGACACATATCGCATGTTCACACTCATATGTGGAAGCTAAAAAAGTGAATTTCATGGAGATACAGAGTAGAATAACAGATACCAGAGGCTGGGAAGGGTGTGGGAAAGAGAGGTTGGTTAATGGGTACAAACACAAACATGCAGTTAGATAGAAGAAATAAATTCTAGTGTTTGATAGCACAGTAGGGAGACTATAGTTAACAATAATACATCGTATATTTCAAAATAGCTAGAAGAGAGGACCTGGAATGTATGGAGTTTTCTCAAAAACTAAAAATAGAACTACCATATGATTCAGCAATCCCATTACTGGGTATTTATCCAAAGGAAAGGAAATCTTTATTTTGTTCAGTGTTATATCCCCAATACCTAGAGCAGTGCCTGCCACCTAGGAGGCACTCAATAAACATTTGTTGAGTGAATGAATAAATAGTGGTCCAGGCAGAAGGAAGAGCGTATGCAAAAATCCAGAGATGAAAGAGTATGTGGCTTATTCAAGAAACTTAAAAAAGTCTCAAGTAGAAAGATCAAAAAGGAGAGTGGCTCAAACTGAGTCTAGCAAGACGGGCAGGAACCAGAGGGTGAAGGACTCTGTAGACCAGAATAAGGATACTGGACTTTAGAGCAAGGAGAATCCTCTGAGGACTTATAACAAAGGGCATGATATAATCATAGTTTGGAGAGATCATTGGCAGTTGAGCAAGGAACAGATTGAGGATGGGGTGGGGGATTGGAGGCAAAAAGACCCCTTAAGACTGCAGTCCCCAAGCCCCAGGCAGTGGACCAGTACCAGTCTGTGGCCTGTTAGGAACTGGGCCACACAGCAGGAGGTAAGCAGCAGGGGGAGCAGTGGAGCTTCATCTGCATTTACAGCTGCTCCCCATCGCTCGCATCACTGCCTGAGTTCCACGTCCTGTAAGATCAGCTGCAGTGTTAGTTGCATGAGAAAATGAGCTCAGGGCTCCCACTGATTCTGTATTATGGTGAGTTGTATAATTATTTCATTATACATTACAATGTAATAGCAATAGAAATAAAGTGCATAATAAATGTAATGCACTTGAATCATCCCAAAACCATCCCACCACCCCACCCCCTAGTCCATGGAAAAATTGTCTTCCATGAAACCAATCCTGGTGCCAAAAAGGCTGGGACTGCTGCCTTAAGAGGCTCTAGGAGTAGTCCAGGCAAGAGTGTATGGTGTCAGACTAGTTGGGGTGGAGATAGTGGATACAGAGGGAAGTGGAAAGATAATAAAAATATTTAGGGCTGGGCACAGTGGCTCACGCCTATAATCCTAGCACTCTGGGAGGGCGAGGCAGGTGGATCGCTCAAGGTCAGGAGTTCGAAACAGCCTGAGCAAGAGCGAGACCCCGTCTCTACTAAAAATAGAAAAAAATTAATTGGCCGACTAAAATATATATATATAGAAAAAATTAGCCGGGCATGGTGGCGCATGCCTGTAGTCCCAGCTACTCGGGAGGCTGAGGCAGGAGGATCACTTGAGCCCAGGAGTGTGAGGTTGCTGTGAGCTAGGCTGATGCCACGGCACTCTAGCCCAGGCAACAGAGTGAGACTCTGTCTCAGAAAAAAAAAAAAAATTTAGAAAGTAGAATCAAAAAGCTCTGAAGATGGACCAAAGTAAGAAGGCGTTTTGATAAGAAAACGGGGTAGTCATCTGTGCTAACTGTAGTAGAAGGTCAGGCAAATAAAGACTGAAAAGTATCTATTGGAATGTAGTGACAGGGAAGTCATTGACAATCTTGTCAAGAGCATTTGCCACAAAATGAAGACAGTGAAAATCAGTCTGGAGTGTATCGCCAATTGAGTGGGGTCTGAGGAAACAGAGGCCACTCTACATTCTACAAAGCACCTGGCACCTAGTAGGCTCATCATACATGCCACCTTCCTCCCTCCCTTCTCTGCATTATGATGTTGCATAACAGCAACAGTATTGCAAATTAAACCAACTCAGTAAAAAAATACATTAACAAAATAATACCATAAATAGTTAAATATTTACTATTTCTTTGGTATCAAATTTCTTAAAGTATTAAATTCAAATATTAATGAGGAAAACAGCTGGTACTGAATATTCAAGCTCCCAGAGGAACACATTAATGAATCATTTTTAAAGCTGGACAGCTTTACGCTTAATCTGTTCAAGGAATAGGAACACAGTCTTTTCTCAATTATCATTTTATAAAATGAATATAAATTTCCCATTAGTCTGTTCCCAAAATGGAAATGGCCTTTTGACATTATAATAATAAATGTTTGTTGTAAGAAATTCAGACATCAACCTAGTGTATAAAGAAGAAACACAGTACAGCGTTTCAATTTTTCTAAGATGAAACATGTTCTGTGGGATGGATGGTGGCTATGGTTATACAACAGTGTGAATGTAATTAATGCCACTGAACTGTACTCTTAAAAATGGTTAAATGGTACATTTTATGCTATGTATATTTTACCACACTTTAAAAAATATTTTTTTAAAAAAAAGAAGAGATTACTCTCTAATCCCACTGCTTAAATTAGCATGAAGGATTTGTCTTTCATTCATTCATTCAACAGCTATTTACTGAATGTCTGCTATGTGCCAAGCACATACCTAGTTGATGAGGATACATTAGTAAACAGAACAAAGCCCTTCCCCTTGCAGAGTTTACTCCCAATGGAGGAGAAAGAAAATATACAAATAAACAGGGATGTATGCATCATATTAGATGATGATCAGTGATATAAGGCAAAGAAGGGAGATAATAAGTGATAGGGAGGTTGTAATTTTATATAAGGAAGGTCCCACTGATAAGGTACTATTGAAGCAAAGACCTTAAAGAAATGAGGGAGCAAGTCAGGCAGACATCTGACAGAAGAGCGTTCTAGGCATGGGGAACAGCCATTGCCAAGGTCCCAAGGCAGAAGTACGTTTGGCATGTTCAAGGAACAACAAAACCAGAGTGGCTGGAATGGAGTAAATTAGAGGAGGGGAGTAGGAAAGGAAGTCAGAGAGGGCTGAAGGAGCACAGATCATGTAGCTCTCTGATGGCCACAAAAAAGACTTTGAATTTTACTCTGGTGAGGATGGAAACCACTGGAGAGTTTTGAGCAGAGGAAGGATCTTATGTGACTTCAGTTGTTAAAAAGGATCACTCTGAGGCCGGGCGCGGTGGCTCACGCCTGTAATCCTAGCATTCTGGGATGCCGAGGCGGGTGGATTGCTCAAGGTCAGGAGTTCGAAACCACCCTGAGCAAGAGCAAGACCCCGTCTCTATTAAAAATAGAAAGAAATTAATCAGCCAACTAAAAATATATAGAAAAAATTAGCCGGGCATGGTGGCACATGCCTGTAGTCCCAGCTACTTGGGAGGCTGAGGCAGGAGGATCGCTTGAGCCCAGGAGTTTGAGGTTGCTGTGAGCTAGGCTGACGCCATGGCACTCTAGGCCGGGCAACAGAGTGAGACCCTGTCTCAAAAAAAAAAAAAAAAATCTCTCTAAAGTGCTGTTAAGTTGTCAGCAAACTCTCTTTGAACCAAGACTTCTAGTAAAGAGAGCTTAAATGTTGAAGTCTTAGGAGGAAGTGCAGTTTATTTTGCTGATATAGAGCTTATATGACAGGCGCTTCTCTAAGTGCTTTGCAAACATTTGTTTAATTTTTGTAAGAACCCTGAGAGTTGGATACCACTGTCATTCCCAAGGTGGTACAGTGGCAGAGTGCACACCGAAGAGGAGGAGGTCATGATGGTAACACTGTCTAATGGTTGCTTTTAAGTATGTGAGGCTCAAGTGTGGTCAAGAAACAGGGAGGTGAAGAAGCCAAGAATTGTGTCCTTCCCTGGAGGGGAAGGAGTGTGTACTTAAGCTTAGAAGTCTGAAATCTATTTCATTGTGCTAAAATCAAGGTGTCAACAGAGCCAGACTCCCTGTGGAGGCTCTAGAGGAGAATGTTTGCTTTACCTTTCTAGTATCTAGAGGCTACCTGCATTTCTTGGCTGGTGGCCCCTTCTGCTTCCAAAGCCAGGAGCACAGTGTCTTCAAATCCATCTGACGATGACTTCTGCTTCTGTCATCACAGCTCCTTCTTGACTCTGACCCTTCTGCCTCCTTCTTTTAAGAGATGGGATCTCGCTGTGTTGCCCAGTCTGGCCTCAGACTCCTTGGCTCAAATGATACTCCTACCTTAGCTTCCTGAATAGCTAGGAGTACAGGTGTGTGCCACCTCGCCTGACTTTTGCCTCCTTTTTTTACGGACCCTTGTGATCATACTGGACCTATCCAGATAATTTAATCCCCCCATCTTAAAACCCTTAATTTAATCATATCTGTGAAGTCCCTTTTGCCATGTAAGGTAACATTCATAGGTCCCAGAGGTTAGGGTGTGGACATCTTGGGAGGGGGATGTCATTATTCTATCATACTCAGTTTCCTTCTTGTAGAAGGAAGGAAGGATTCCTGTTCCTGTAGAACAGGAATATAGTAATAGTATAATACATACCTTGTAGAGTTAATAGAGCTAATTTAGAACAGTGCTTGGCATGCAGTAACTTTAGTGAATGTTAACTACTGTCATTGTCTTACTCTTTTTAATGGCTGCCTCGTTTTCCATGGTATATGTGCACCAGAGCAGTGTTGCATCGGAGCCTGTCATCTTAATCACTCTACCTTATTGTTGCCCTTACCTGTTAGCCAATTATTGGCCATTTTCTAGCTGTGTAACCTTGGGAAAGCTAGTTTAACCTCTTTCTGCCTGTTTTCTCGGCTGCAAAGTAGGGATAACAAGGTACCAGCTCATAAGATTGTCATGAGGATTAAATGACATAATACATGTAAAGAGCTTAGAGCAGTGCTTGGTGCATAGTAAGTGTTCAGTAAATGTTAGCTATTATTATTTTATTATGTACCAGATTTTTTTGTTTGTTTGTTTGGTTTTTTTTTTTTTTTTTTGAGACAGGATCTCACTCTAGCCCAGGCTAGAGTGCGGTGGTGTCATCATAGTTTACTGTAACCTCAAACTCCTGAGCTAAAGCCATCCTTCTGCCTCAGCCTCCCGAGTAGCTAGGACCACAGGTGCATCCCGACACACCTGGATACATTTTGAATTTTGTATAGAGATGAGGGTCTCACTGTGTTGCTCAGGTTGGTCTGGAACTCCTGGGTTCAAGCGATCCTCCCGCCTCAGCCTCCCAAAGTGCTAGGATTACAGGTGTGACCCACCATGCTTGGACTGTGTACCAGATTTATGTAATTCTGCTGATCGACACTAGGGTGACAGTCATAGGTGCTCAAGGTGCAGTAGTTTCTGGAGTTTACATTTTAATGGAGTGGACAATAAACATGTAAACAAGTAGCATAATTCCAGATAAAAGAGGAGGGTGTAGATTAGGTGGCCAATGTGGACTTCTCTGAGGAGGTGACAATTGAGCCAAGACCTAAAGAATGGGTCATTTGAAAAGCTGGGGGAAGAAGCAACAGGAACCACTAATGCCAAGATCTTAAGGTAGTAGGAGCAAGCATGATATTTTCTAAGAGCAAGGAAGGCTGGCATGGCTGTGGGCAAGTTACCAAGGGAAGAGAGTAGGAAGAGATGAGATAAGAGTGTATTCAGGACATTTGAGTCCTGGATAAGTTGCTCACATAGAGAATCATTGGAAAATTTTGAACAGGAGAGTAATATAATCTGGTTTACATTTTAAAAGATCTCACTGAGGCTGGGTGTGGTGGCTCACACCTGTAATCCTAGCACTCTGGGAGGCCGAGGTGAGCGGACGGGAGGCTGATCGTTTGAGCTCAGGAGTTCGAGACCAGCCTGAGCAAGAGCAAGACCTCGTCTCTACTAAAAATAGAAAGAAATTAGCTGGGCAACTAAAAGTATATGTATAAAAAATTAGCTGGGCTTGGTGGCGCATACCTGTAGTCCCAGCAACTCGGGAGGCTGAGGCAGGAGGATCGCCTGATCCGAGGAGTTTGAGATTGCCGTGAGCTAGGCTGATGCCATGACACTCTAGCCCGGGCAACAGAGTGAGACTGTCTGTCTCAAAAAAAAAAAAAATCTCACCAAGATGGGGATAGTGGATTGTAGGGGACAAAAATGGAAGCAGGAAGAGCTGGTTTATAGCTGCTGTACTCTGTAGGTGAGAAATGATGGTGGCTCATACTAGGGTGGTGGCTGTGGAAATGGAGGGAAGTGGGTGGATGATGCTGCTGTGAATATATCTGTGCCTAATTTTTGTGCCCACTTGGGTATTTCTGTAGGGTTGATTCCTCGAAATGTACTTGCTACATCAGAGTGTGAATAATAATAGCTGACATTCATTAAGTGCTGACTGTGTGCCAGGTGCTGTTTAAAGCACTTTCATGTAATTGAGCTATAAATAAACTGTAGTCTCAGGGCCCCTAGCATAGTTGAGGCTTAAAAACATAAACATGATATTCAGTGTTGATGGCAGTTGAGTGAAAAAAAAAACCTCCAGAGTCTTTAGAGCTATGTAGGAATGTAGGTCATGGAGAGGAGATTGGTTGTCAGAGACATTTATATGTCACTATTGCTGGAAGAGTTCAGGGGAAGGAGTGCTCACGTGAGTCTGCCATGATGAGAAAGGCCTTTCTGAGGAAATGGCATTCAAGTTGGGTTTTGAAGTCTGGGGGAAAGGCTTGGCCAGACATAGAGGAAGAGATGGTGCATTTCAGGAGGGTGAAATGTTGTGATTTAAAGTCTGAAGGTGGGAAACTGGAGGCATGTTTGGGAGTGAGTAAAGTTATCTGAAGTTATCTGGTAATAGTGGGAAGGAAGGCTGGTAAAGTAGGATAGAGCTAATACAGATTTATTTTTCTGTCAGGTTTTTTTTTTTTTAAATCAGAATCAAACCTGTTACTGAGCGCTTGTATAATTAAGGCAGTGGAGATTGAGGAGAGAAGTTCAGTAAATTCAAGTAACATTTATTGAACATGGGGTTATATGCCAGGTATTATGCTGGGTGCTGTTGCACATACGTTTTACTAGGTTGTCGAGGGAATTAAAAGTAGTATTCCCATTTTACAGGTGAATAAAGTTTAGAGAGATCGCGTAGTCTTCTAGGTCACCCAGTTGGAAAGCCAGAATTCAAACCCAGGTCTTCACACTTCGAAGGAACCTAGTGATTGGCAATGCCCATTGCTGACGGAACATCAAGGAGAACAGAGCCTGAGAAAATTAAAGGGTTTGGAGAGTAGGAGGCCATTGGTAATGTTTGAAGGTGCAGATTCCCAGAGGAGAGCTGGGCTGTGCTAGCCATCCATGAGCTGCTTGAGTAGCCAGACAGGACAAGACCCAGTCACTCAGACTGAAAGAGAACTTGGAAGGTGGAATTCCAGGTGTGGCAGTGGCAGGGCCAGGTAAAGGAGGGCTTGTAGACTACCAGGAACAGCAGAGACCTATAGGGTGCAGCTAATGGAAGGGTACTCAATCTTTCTGATGACAGAGGTTGATGTGTGCATGATATTCTCTTTGGAAATATTGCTTATTATGTACGTGCTGATTTGTCAGGGATTGGAAGTCTTTCCTTCTCCCTTCCACTCTCTGATACAACGCTGTAAGTCTGTGATGAGAGACCTGCTCATTGTTAGCATGTTATTTACCTTGCTTGCATGTTGTAAGCCCTCTTCCCAATTCACTCCTTCTAATGAAGTGGAACTGTCACTTTAAAGGCTCATGTCTGCTAACCCATGACATGGCAGTAGAAGGCCCCATAGAAAAAAGAGTGATACGGAGAAGCTGAGACCCAGACACATGCTTTTGAGAGTAATATTGTCAATATCTACCGCTGTCCCAGTTTTACCCTTTGATTGTATCAGTAAAGGAAATCCAAAATCTTCTAGCATTAATAATCAATACAGTGGCTAAAAAGATTCCAAAGGTGGGGGGGAAGAATCAACATAGGATTTTATTTTATCTGGCATCATTATTAAAGATTCCTGCTCTAATTACATGCAAATGTTACCATAATAGAATCATTTTTGGAAAAGAGTTTCTGCATGTTCTCCATAATACTGATATTTGGAGAGAATCTACTTATTGCATAAATTAATAAACTCACTGGTCAGCAGAAGTTGAATTTATGTGATACTATTCTTAGTTCTTACTAATCCTTTTCAATGTGAATAATCATACATTTGCTGCAGAAATATTAATGAGTTTGGTTACAGGATGCTGCCCGACATTCTGATGGGTTGTTTCATGATACATGATATAAAGTCTATATCTGCTTTCTCAAATCTAAAAAATTGTAATTCTGAAACACTTCTTCTGTCTGATTCAAGAGATTTCTGATAAGATGTAGTAGACCTATCCTTCCTCCTGCTGAGTTAAGTCTTGGGATGACCCAACCTCTGACTGCCTTTTTTTATTCTTATTTTTTAAATTTTTAAATTTTTATTTGTTGAGACAGAGTCTTGCCCTGTTGCCTGTTCTAGAGTGCCATGGCAGCCTAGGTCACAGCAACCTCAAACTTCTGGGCTCGAGATCCTCCTGCCTCAGCCTCCTGAGTAGCTGGGACTACAGGCATGTGCCACATGCTCGGCTAATTTTTTCTATATATTTTTAGTTGGCCAATTAATTTCTTTCTTTCTTTTTTTTTTGAGACAGAGTCTCACTTTGTTGCCCGGGCTAGAGTGCTGTGGCGTCAGCCTAGCTCACAGCAACCTCAAACTCCTGGGCTCAAGCAATCCTTCTGCCTCAGCCTCCCGAGTAGCTGGGACTACAGGCATGGGCCACTATGCCCGGCTAATTTTTTCTATATATTTTTAGTTGGCCAATTAATTTCTTTCTATTTTTAGTAGAGATGGGGTCTCACTCTTGCTCAGGCTGGTTTCGAACTCCCGATCTTGAGTGATCCACCCGCCTCGGCCTCCCAGAGTGCTGGGATTACAGGCGTCAGCCACCATGCCCGGCCCGTCGACTTATTTTTTTTTTTTATCTCTCGCTCTTTTTTTCTTTCTAATAGAGACAGGGCCTCCATGTTGCCCAGGCTGGTCTCGAACTTCTCGCCCCAAATGACCTCGCCACCTCACAGGCTGCCAAAGAGGTGGGATCACAGGCGTGAGCCACTGCACCTGCCCTGTGCAATCCCATTTATATGAAGCTCTCAAACAGGCAAAAACTAATCTACGTGGATAGAACTTGGAATCTAGGGGGTTTCTGGAGGTGGTGGTGTCTCGCAGCCAACTTGCACTGGCTCATGAACACCTATTGTCACCAATTTCATGCTTGTTCAGAAATCCGTCATGGTAGGAATATACAACACAGAAATTGTCGAATGCTACTGATTAATCTCACAATCTCTCTTTCTCTCTCGTTTCTCTCCTTGTCTGCCTTTTTTCCTTATTTTAACAGCGCATCGTTAAACATTTACCACCACACCACAGCTGGTTGAAGCAGAGGGAAGGATTAACCAAAAGGGCGGTGAACAAACTGTGCGCAGTTTGGGGAATGGTGACATGGGCGTATACAACTGTAAATGACCAAGGAAGTCAACAGTCAAGAACGGTGCATTCATCATAGGCAAGTTATAGCTCCATAAAAAGACATTACATATAGCCTAAAATAAAAGAAAGCGAGGAAAAGATCACTGGGCAGAACAGAAGGGAGGTGGGGGTGCCCAGAGCCGTGCAGTGGACATGGCATTGTTCGAGGCCACCAGAGCATCCATCTGACCCTTGGGTGGGAGTCACGGCAGGTACAACGAAAAAAAGCCCAGACTGCAAATCCAGTAGCAGCAGCCTTGTCTAGAAGCAGTTCCCCCCCAATCCTTGACTCAGGATAGGAGCTGCTTTAATCAGGGAAGAGGTATGGTTACATTTTTGCCTTTTTAAGAGCATAGTCACATTTTGCAATTATGTTTCTTTTTGAAACATTGTTTCTGGTGCCCGGCACACAAAGAGCACTGCAAACTGTTAAAAGAATAAGGAAGGGGCAGCACGAAGGAGAGTGGGCAGGGGTGAGCCAGGGACACCGGGGGACCTGCCCCGACCCTGGAGGAAGGTATTGACTCAGTCATTTCCTCTCATCTTCCTCCCATGTGATTCCCAAAAGTGCTCCCACCGTGACACGTACAAAGATGCTGGAGATAGGACAAAAAGAAACGCTGACCACATTTGGTCAGTTTTTCATGAAGTCAACTTTTTTCCCACTCAAACGACTTCTCTTTATCTCATGTCACATGTTAATACTTCTTTTTCCTTCCTTCCTCCCTTCCTTCCTTCCTTCTTTCCTCCCTTCCTTCCTCCCTTCCTCTCTCTCTCCCTCCCTCTCTTTCTTTTTCTTTTTTGTGTTAGAATGACCTTTCTCATAAAAGACTACAGCTGTTATAGCAAACAGTAAGGCGGATCCTCAAAAAAATAAAACATCAGATTACCATATAATCCAGCAATTCCACTTCTGGGCATGTATCCAAAAGAATTGAAAGCAGGGACTCAAACAGATATTTTCACACCCATGTTTCACAGCAGCATGAATCACAACGGCCACAAGGTGGAAACCGCCCAATGGCCACTGGCAGATGGACGGATAAGCAGATTTGGTCCATACACACAGCAGAATACTATTCAGCCCTATAAAGGAAGGAGGCTCTGACAGCCGCTCCAACAAGGATGAACCTTCAGGACTTGATGCTCAGTGAAATAAACCCGTCACAAAAGGACAAGTCCCCTGTGACTCCACTCACAAGAGGTCCCCGGAGTCCTCAGATCCACAGAGACAGGAAGTGGGGTGGTGGGTGCCAGGGGCTGGGGAGGGGGTGGGGAGTGAGTGTTTCATGGGGACAGAGCTTCAGTTTGGGGAGATGAGAAAGTTCTGGAGACGGAGGGTGGTGACGGTTGCACAGCACCGTGAATGCGCTTAATGCCACCGAGCTGTGCACTTAAAGTGGCAAATTTTATGTGACGTGTATTTTACAATGGACATGTTTTAACATATGGTACATAATACATATATACAATTTTTCTTTGTCAATTAAAAATGAATAATTTTTAAAACATGTGTTAAAGTGACCCTTCCCTTGTAAAAGAATGGGAGTAATTGATACTTTAAGGTGCTGGGATCCTATATTCAAAAAGAAAAAGAAAAAAAAAAGGTAGGGGGGAAGGGGGCTCCACACTTGGCAAAAAAAATGAGTGGAATCTATTGGATCTCCCCAACTTTTTGGGATTTTACGGGCTCCCTCGGCCCCGGCCTAGGGAACTACAGGCTAGGAGGGGTCTGGCCTCTACCCCTGCCCACCTCTCACCTGTTCCTCCCCACTGAACCTCCGCCCCGCCGTTGTGCGCATGCGCACACACGTGAACGGAGGCGAGCGAGAACGCAAGCTCCGGGCACCGCTCCTTGTCGGGCTCCGCCTCTTTCCCCAAGGGGAGTGGGCCTCGGGCTGCTGCGCACGCGCCACGGCTGTAGGGGCGGGGCCCGTGGCGGCTCCCGCGCTCGATCTCGCGAGAGGCCGGCGCGCGATCTCGCGGCTGCCCCCTCCCCGCCTTCGGCCTCCCGGGCTACGGCTGCAGCGTCAGCCTCGCTTGGGCCTCGGCGGCGTCGGCGGCAGCGGCTCCTCGGCTTCAGCCCCGGCGTCCCTCGGCTCCAGCCCGCAGCGCCGCCCGCCCTTGGCCGCCCGGGCGCCGGCCTAGGCCGCGGCCGCAGCCCCGGGCTCGCGTCGGCGCCGCCCGCTCCCGGCCCGCCCCCTATGGGCCCCGGCTAGAGGCGCCGCCGCCGCCGGCCCGCGGAGCCCCGATGCTGGCCCGGAGGAAGCCGGTGCTGCCGGCGCTCACCATCAACCCCGCCATCGCCGAGGGCCCGTCCCCCACCAGCGAGGGCGCCTCCGAGTGAGTGCTGGGGTCGGCCGGGCGTGGAAGGGGGAGGGTCCCTCAGTGGTGCTGTCCGGCCGAGGGGCGGTCCCTGCGGGGAGAAGACGGGGTGTGGGGTCCCCAGTAGCGAAATCAGGGAGGTGGGGGGGTCCCTAAGAGGAGAGGACAGAGTGAGGGGTCCCCGAGTAGTGAGATGGGCAGAGGGGAGGTACCTGATGGGAGAAGACGGGGTGTGGGGTCCCTAAGTAGCAAAATCGGGGTGTTAGGGGGTCCCTAAGAAGAGAAGGCAGAATGAGGGGACCTGGGTACTGAGATTGGGGTGAAGGGAGGTCCCTGGGAGGAGAGGATGAGGTGAGGGTCCTTGAGTAATGAAATTGGGCCAAGGGGAGGCCCCTACAGGAACAGACAGGGTGTGGGGACCTTAAATAGCAACATCAGGGTGATGGGGGGTCTCTGAGTAATGAGATCGGGGCTCGGGGAGTCTCTCCGGGGAGAAAATATGGGGTTTGGGGTTCCTGCGTAGTGAGATGAGGCCTAGGAGAGGCCCTTGCAGAGAGAAGTTGGGTGTAGGGTCAGGATTAGGGGTTGGGGTTAGGGGCCTGGAGTTGTGAGATTGGGGGGTCTCTGAGAGGAGAGGATGGGTGGGGGAGATGCCGTAGGGGGCAGGAGTGGTGAGGGGCATCCTGAGCAGTGAGGTCGGAGGGAGGCATGTAAGGGGAGTTCCTGGGTGGTCAGGACAGGTTGAGGGGTCTTCCCAGGGGGCGGTCCCTGTGGGGCTAGGGTAGGGTCAGGTGAGTCCCTGAGTAGTAAGGTGGGGTGGGGTGAGGAGGGTGTCCCAGGGCCAGGATGGGGTGTGGGTCCTTACAGGAGCAAGATAATGGGCAGGGAGGTCTCAGAGGTGAGCGCAGGCATCCCTGAGGGGTTGGGTGTGGGGTCTCTGGGGCAGTGGGGGACAGGAGCCTCAGTGACACAAGGAGAAGCTCCCGCTGCCCAGTGGTGGCGGAGGTGGGGTGTGTGGGGTGCCCTGAAGCCAGGGAGCTGGGTAAGGACGCTGGCAAGCAGGAGTGAAGGCGGTTGGGAGGGGCCAGCATTCAGAGGGGCCTGCTGGGGCCCCTGAAAGCCAGTGAGCAGATTCTAGAAGCCAATGGACCAGAAAAGCGCCCCGCAGGCAGGGCTGGCTGAGTGTGGAAGGTTTGCAGAGACCGAGGGTGGCAGGAGGACTTGGGGGTCTCCAGAGAAGCCAGGGGAAGGGGTCAAAGGGGCATCCCGGGGTAGCGGGGTGACGCCATGGCAGAATTGTGTCATGTAGGAACAAGGGAGGTGACTCTGGGTGTTGGGGGCGCACACCTGTGTGGTCAGGCCTCCGTTCCCGTGTTGCTGTTCTCCACGCTGGAGTGGGGCACGACAGTCCCCCGGGCCCCAGGTGAGGTCTGTTTGCTGTGTGACCCTTTGAGGACCAGGCGTGCTGGGCTTATGCCGTGTATATTGGGCTCACCTGCTCAGGGACTTGGCCTTCTGTGACCCAGATGAAGAAGTTGAAGAAGAGACTTTGTTGTTGTTAGAGACAGGGTCTCACTCTGTCACCCAGGCTGGAGTGCAGCGGCGTCATCACACCTCACTGCAGCCTCCAACTCCTGGGCTCATGCGATCCTCCTGCCTCAGCCTCCCGAGTAGCTGGGACTACAGGTGCCACCACTCACGGCTGATTTTCTTAAACATTTTTTTGTAGAGACAGGGCTTTTGCTGTGTTGCCCAGGCTGGTGCTGAGCTCCTGGCCTAAGCAGTCCTCCTGCCTCGGCCTCCCGAAGTGTTAGGATTACAGGCGTGAGCCACCGTGCCTGGTAGAAGGAGACTTAATGCCTAAGTGTGCGAGTTAATATCGCCACAGCCAGACGTGGGGACGCATTCCTGATGCTTATGTGACAGCCCTTTCTTCACGTTCCCTTATATGTGGCGTCTGATTTCCATCCATTGACAGATTCCCCCAGTGGAGGAAGCCAGCCATAGGGATTCCAGGGTTGGTTCTTTTTTTTTTTTTTAATATGACCACAATTGAATTGCTGCTAAATTTAAGATGGATTAATCAGCCAGCTCCAGAATGCATTTTCAATGTCTCGGGTGGTACTCGAGCCCTCGCAAGCCTGGCCTGAGAAGCCACCTCTTCACCCCTGCAGTGAACAGCCTTATTAGTTCAGTCACTCACATGCGCTCCCTGCCTTCTCTCCTACCTCTGGGCGCCTCGACCTCCCTTCTTCATCCAGATCCTCATTCAGCAGGTGTTCAGTGAGCACCTACTACACCCGCAGGGGAGAACTCTAAAATGAGCAGGGTCGTGAGCACTGCTGCTTGCTTGTGTTGTGTGGTGACTTCGGGCAAGTTACCTAAGCCCTGTTGGTCTGTCCCATCCTGCCTGGGCCGGCCCTACCCGAGACTTGCCTCCCGGGGCGGCGGTGAGGATGAGAAGAGATGGTGTTTGTACAGCCCAGGATCCGTGGCGCCTGCCCCTGCCTTCCAGCGAGCCCTTCGCAGCTCCAGCTCTGGCGACGTCGCCGAGCATCCGGTCACCCCGATTCTGGCCTCTGTGCTCCTTGGCTCACACGTCTGTAAGTTCTAGGCTAGCAGTGGTTGAACTTCAGGACTGGAAGTTTCCTGGTGGGTTGTCGTGCAGTCTGTGGCCTTAGCAGCTTCTAGAATCGGTGGCCGAGGCCCACCGGAGGCAGCCCATTCTCCCCGGGAGGCTTTTAGAGCCTCACCATCTGGGCCCGTGGCCCCCCCAACAGCCAGCACTTCAAACATGGCTTCTCCGAATTCACGAGAGCTCTGAGCACAACGTGCATGTTACAGACTTCAAAGGCACACAAAAAAACGCAAACCGTTAATTTTTATATTGATCGTACATGGAAAATGATAATTTTTTTTCTACCGTCTTTTATGGGTACCCAAAAATGATCATATTTTTAATGTGTGAAATCGGTTGTGCTATTAAGTTAATTTCACCTGTTTTCTTAACACGGACACTAGGAAAGTTTAAGCTGCACACGTGGCTTACATCCTGTGTCTGCGGACAGCGCTGGGTCAGTCCTTGTGTGCATGGAGCTGAAGTATCTGCCTTTTACCTGCAGCTGCTTTTACTCCAGGACCTGGTTCGAAGTCAAGGCATATGTGAAAACAATTTACTGTCAAAATTGCCTTTGAAAATTCAGTGAATCACTCAATAAATTGCAGTGTACATGGTCAGGGTTTTTTTTGTTTTGTTTTTGTTTTCTTTCTTGAAACAGGTTCTTGCTCTCTCGCCTGGGTTGGAGTGCAGTGGCTTCATCATAGCTCACAGCAAACTCAAACTCCTGGGCTCAGAGCTATCTTCCCGCCTCAGCCTCCTGAGTAGCTGGGACTAAGGGCACGGACCACTACGCCTGGCTAATTTTTTTTTGTAAGAGATGGGGTCTTGGCCAGGCGCGGTGGCTCATGCCTGTAATCCTAGCACTCTGGGAGGCCGAGGCAGGCAGATCACTCAAGGTCAGGAGATCGAAACTCACAGTGTGAGCCACTGTGCCTGGCCCATGGTTGGTTTTTTAATAGCTGAGTTCAGGAACTGTGTACCCGTATAAATACATAATGTTGGCCGGGCTCCTGCCTGTACTCCTAGCACTCTGGGAGGCCGAGGTGAGCAGATCACTCAAGGTCAGGAGTTCAAAACCAGCCTGAGCAGAGCGAGACCCTGTCTCTACTAAAATTAGAAAGAAATTAATTGGCCAACTAAAATACATAGAAAAAATTAGCCGGGCATGGTGGCACATGCCTGTAGTCCCAGCTACTTGGGAGGCTGAGGCAGGAGGATCGCTTGAGCCCAGGAGTTTGAGGTTGCTGTGGGCTAGGCTGACGCCACGGCACTCTAGCCCGGGCAACAAAAGAGACTCTGTCTCAAAAAAAAAAACAAAAAACAATGTTTACAGTAATGTGCAGGATATGATAAGAGTGCTCTGGTTGTGTGGAATGCCCTGGAATTGGTTGCACTGTTTAAATTCTGCCCCTCCCTTTCTCCCCCTCCAGTGTCAGTGTTTAATTCATGTGAATTAAATGCATGTGTGATGCAGCTGGTATGCTGCAATTTCTCCCTCCTGTTGAGTCTCGTTGTTGGCTTGGAGGCCACTCAGAACACCTGATCCTCCATCTTCGGCAAAGACAGACATCCTGCCTTGAGCGTCACTTGCCCAGTCCCCTGGTTCCCTCATGGCCTCTGGGTGTGGCTAGAGTTCTTGCGTCGGGAAGGAGGCCTCCTCGGTCTTCCCAGCTGCGGCTTGCCCTTAGATCCGGAGATCTCCCAGCCTTTGCGAGCTGGGATCAAGGTGGCCCCCTCAGTTCCTGGTTCCGGTCAGTGGCGTATCTGTTGTCGGGGGACAGAGGCAGACGTCCCTCTTTCCTGCGGCACCATCAGCCCCTGGAGTGCAGGGTCCCGTCTGCCTCCACTCTGTGTCCTGCCAGGGCCCGGGGTGCCTTGCCGCCGGCCAGAGTCACCTCTCGGTAGCTCACACGCTCTCTTCCCATCCTCGCCCTCGGGGTCCCCGCAGAGCGAACCTGGCGGACCTGCAGAAGAAGCTTGAGGAGTTAGAACTGGACGAGCAGCAGAAGAAGCGTCTGGAAGCCTTCCTCACCCAGAAGGCCAAGGTCGGGGAGCTCAAGGACGACGACTTCGATCGGATCTCGGAGCTGGGTGCTGGCAACGGCGGCGTGGTCACCAAGGTGCAGCACCGGCCTTCGGGCCTCGTCATGGCCAGAAAGGTAAGCGGCAGGGGGCGGGCGGCCCGTCCCCATGCTCTGCAGTCTGTGCGTGGAGGGGACAGGTGCCCTCGGACCCAGCAGAGAACTTGGAAGGGTGGCCGGGCCCCTGCTCGCTGCCGGGCTCCCGGGCCCAGAAAGAGCCCAGCCCTGGGCGGGGTGTGCAGTGCCACCTGTCCACACTGGCTGCGTGCAGTGCCCCCCACGATGGTGGCCTCTGCCTTCGAGGACATTTAAAACACACATTCGGGCCGGGTGCGGTGGCTCACGCCTGTAATCCTAGCGCTCTGGGAGGCCAAGGCGGGCAGATCGCTCAAGATCAGGAGTTCAAGACCAGCCTGAGCAAGAGTGAGACCCTGTCTCTACTAAAAAATAGACATTAATTGGCCAACTAAAAATATATAGAAAAAATTAGCCGGGCATGGTGGCGCATGCCTGTAGTCCCAGCTACTCGGGAGGCTGAGGCAGGAGGATCACCTGAGCCCAGGAGTGTGAGGTTGCTGTGAGCTAGGCTGACGCCACGGCACTCTAGCCCGGGCAACACAGTGAGACTCTGTCT
>CAUYMX010075230.1:0-19613 GCA_963573855.1 Lepilemur septentrionalis | reverse complement strand
AATTAATTTCTTTCTATTTATAGTAGAGACGAGGTCTCGCTCTTGCTCAGGCTGGTTTCGAACTCCTGACCTTGAGCGATCCGCCCGCCTCAGCCTCCCAGAGTGCTAGGATTACAGGCGTGAGCCACCGCGCCCGGCCTTAAAATGTTTCTTTCTTGATTCAGAAGACTACTTGACATTAAAAGTAGAAAGAGAGAGATAGACGCATATGTGCAGTTGGCTCTTTGTATCCATGGATTCTGCATCTGTGGATTCAAAATATTTGGAAGAAGAAAAGTATTAATATCCATGCTGAACACATACAAACTTAGTTTTCTTCTCATTATTCCCTGAATAATAAAATAACAGCTATTTATGCTGCATTTACATTATGTTAAATATCATACATAATGTAGAAACGATTTAAGGTATATGCGAAGATGCATGTAGGTCATACACACCATTTTATACAAAGGACTTGAACATCTGCTGATTCTGGCATCCAGGGAGGTCTTGGAGCCAATCCTTAATGGATACCAAGGGATATTTTATTAATATACATGCCTATGTATCTATCTATATGCACATATACATGTAACAGTGAAACAAACACATTTAGTCAACTTTCTCAATTTCTCCATTACTCAGTGGTTTTGAGAATAAAGTGAACTAATACATGTTCACTTGGAAGAGTGTCTGAGATATAGTAAGTGTTAAATAAGTGGTAACTCTTATTTAACAGGAATAAAGATTGTTTAACATCTGGAAATATGAGAAGATGGGGATTTATTTTTAAAATTACCATAATTAAAATGAAATATTAATTCACATAGTAATATATTTGCATAGATTGTCAAGGTAGCATCAATCCATTGGTAGCAAATAAAAATTTATTTAAAAGTGGTTTGCATAAATATAGATATATGAGAATATTTTCCTAAATGTAACTAAAGTAAATGGGAGTGAATGAAGTACCAATAACCATCCATTTAAACACTTACAATAATAATCATTGTTAATAACAAGTATCTGTAGTGTGTAATGACAGCAGAACTCTCATACTTAACACTGCTAGTGGGGTTGTAAAATGGCATAACTTTGGCAAAGTACTTGTAGGTTTCTAAAAGCTAAACCTACTCTTAATATATGACATTGAAACTCGATCCTTAGATGTTGATGTGAGAGCAATGAAAATATATGTCCACAAAAAGATCTGTATGCGAAAATTTATAACAGCTTTATTCAAAATGATCAAAAACTGGAAATAACACAAATGTCCATCAGCATGAGGACAGGTAAATTTTGACGAGGTTCTATACAAGGAAATGATTCTCAGGAATAATATGATATCGACTACTGATACAACCAGCAATATGCACGACTATCAAAAACATTTTGCTGAGTGAAAGAAAGTGGACAAAATAAACATACCATTTAATTTAATTTATATTAAATTATAAAGCAGCAAAAACAATCTATAGTGGCAGAGAGAAGCTCACTGGTTACTTGGGCCCAGGAGTAAGGAAGTATCAACTGGAAATATGAATGAGAGTAACATTTGGTGTAATGGAAATGTTCTATATCCTGACCGTGTTCATGGATACATGGGTGCATGCATCTGACAAAATTAATTGGTCTGTACACTTAAAATGGGTACATTGTATATAATTTAAACCTCAATGAATGACAAAAAATTAGGACTGTACCTAATATTAAAATTAACTATAGCAAATAAATATAACTGTCAAAATTTATTTGCTCCAGAAAAACCTGGACTCAAAGATACTGATTCTGATTCTGACAAAATAGAAAAATCATTCTGTGATGGAAATGCCGATGAATACATTTCATAAACATACATTTACTTTACTAGTAAAAATTACTTGGCCCCATACCATTTTCTAAGTATTTCTAAAACTTTTCAAATACATTTTTTTAATATTTTAGGAATTGGCCCATATTTTCTGTCTCTTGCTGTTCTCAGATCAACACATCATTCTTTATATTGATGATGGTTATGAGATAACCACATTATGATAAGACACAACTTTCTCAGAATTGACTTTGTAAAAACCTTTCTGTCTGTAAGAGGGGAGTGCTGATTTTCATATCTCTGTCATTAACTCTATTTCAACTGTATGGCAAAATTTTTTTTAAATGTTTTTTGTTTGTTTGTTGAGACAGGATCTTGCTCTTTTATCCAAGCTGGAGTGCAATGGCCCAATCATAGTTTACTGAAGCCTCAGACTCCTGGGCTCAAATGATCCTCCTGCCTCAACCTTGTAAATGGCTATGACCACAGACATATGCAACTATGCCCACGTAGGTTTTAAAAAAAATTTCTAGAGATCGGAGATCTTGCTATGTTGCCCAGGCTGGTCTCAAATTCCTGGCCCCAAGCAATCCTCCCGTTTCAGCTTCCCAAAATGCTAGATTATAGGCATGAGCAACAATGCCTGACCTTTTTTTATGCTTTTAGAAGCAGGGTCTCACTATGTTGTCCAGGCTGGTCTCCAACTCCTGGACTCATGAGATCCTCCAGTCTCAGCCTCCTGAGTAGCTGGAGTTACAGGCAGGAGCTATCACGCCTGGAGGCAAAATACCTTTTACACTTCCTAGTGGAGTGGAGTAGAAAACAGTTTATTTCTCTATTGAGACAGCAAAGTAAACATGACCATGAGCTATCACATAGAATAACTTCCAAGTGTTGGAGATCCCTTGAGGCCCCCTACCATACAGATCATCTCTGTTTTCTACTCAGTTGCTGAACAAGCTGAGATATAAAATTGGAGTGAATATAAAGGCCAAAATATTACCTTTGTTATGGATGGAAAAGTAGGAGGACATAGCTTAGTATGAAACAAAATGGATCTTCTCATGCAGAATTGCGAGACATAACCCAGCTGTCAGAGCTGGTACTGGTCAGCAAGGCTTAGAGACCAGCATAGCAAACAGAGAGCACATACCTCTGTGGTCAAACTGTATTCCCAGAGAAAAAAAGAAGCACCTGTTATTTATCCCAAATTTACAAACGTATTTGTTTCCACCACACAAGGGATAGAGTAAGAAAAAAAGGAAAAGTAGAAGGAGACATTGGAAATGATAATATAGCATTCTACCGTGTAAAATATGCTTTCCCTATCAGATTCAATCTCCACCCTTCTATGTCCTGATTATATCCCAAGGGGCCGAATTTATGGACTAATCAGTAAGGTTTGTTGCCTTTTATGCCACTGTGTTTATCTAATGGGAAGACAGAGAAGGTAAAATTTACCTCTACCACCCTAGACTCTCTGGCTGGGGCCTGAGGATTAAACTGACATGAGATAGATTAACAACAACAAAAATAGAAAAAACAGATTTTATATGTACATGGGAGCACCCATAGGAAAGTGAAGACCCAAAGAAGTGCTTAGAGCCACTTACATACCAATAGATGAAGAGTAGTAAATTGTGAAAACATGATGAGACAGAGGGACTTGAACTACAGTTAATGGTGGAGAAAAAACTACAAAGACACAGATTAGTTTAACAAGGCTTGTTTGTATAGGTTTCCATGGGCCTCGGCTTCCTGTCTCTGGTGATAAGAATGTTTCTTTCCTCCTGGTACAGGGAGAGTATCTTTCTCATGATAGTTTCATTTCCTGTGAGCTTGAAGAAAAAGGCAGATAGAAGTGCTGCTCTTGCATCTGTAATGTTTTGAATGCCTTTAACTCAAAATAATCCTTATGCCAATGTGGCATATTTGGGGTGGTATATCCTGCCATCTTTCAGAAAACACTGACAGGAGAAGGGAAGACAGGAATGGGGTGATGAGAGTAGCCAGTGGCTTCATTTTTCTACCGAAGTCTAAAGCTATTGTTGGGTAATTTTTCTAAAGCTCCGGTTCTTGGTCTCTCTGTGGATTAAACCATATTTTACTCTTTGACTCTTCTGTCCTATGGATGGTAATATCTCTTAGCTTGCTTTAATCCTGGCCACTCAGGTAAATAATCTTTTCTTTGACTCTTCACGATTGCCTGTTAGAGTCCTATCTGTGTTTTTGCCAGCTGATAGATTAAAATGGCAATTTGCTCCTGGTTCTCCTTATTACAGCACAATCGAATGCTAACATCCCGATCCTCTCAGGATCCCCTTATGACAAATTGATAGCACCACAGCTTGCAAACACAATCCAAGTTTGAATAATGGACAGAACACAACCGTATGCTAATGGAGAACTGGTTATAAATATGAGTGGTTTATTAAGTATTTGATGTCAAATAAGGAACATGTAAAATTCTTTTTAAAAGTCAGCTTAGTCTTCTTACAGTTGTCCTCTAGTCGTGATATGTTGATAATGAATAATAACTGTGGACTGTACCAGTGTTTTCTGGTTGTTTCAACGTAGCCAGTTCTATGAAAAGGAAACAATGCAACTTTGGAGGCTATTTTATTATTTTCTGATCTAAGAAATATGAACATCTGTCACTTAATACCAAAAATTTATCAATATACGTTTTTTCTTTGACCCAGTTTATAAAGATTTCATAGAAAAATTTACTTCCTGTGATACTTTGCAGTTCCTCAGTTCCTTATCATTTTAAAATATATATTTTTCTTATCGGATAGCTTAGTGTGGAAAAAAGAAAACATTTGATATATACTGAAGGCTAATAAAACAAAATCTCCTGTCTCTGCCATAGCAAGTACAATATGGTTAGAATGACAAAACTTCATTCCAAATACAGATAAAAGTAAAGAACATTTTTACTGACAAAGAGACATTTTAAGTACTTTGTAAATTTTAAACAACTTTAGATATGTGTCAATTTCCATACCCTTAAGGCAGTTTCAATTTGAACATTATGAAATCAATAGGTTGTGTCTCCCTTCTAGGCCACAGTTAAATAAAATTGTTTCATTACCATATCCACCACTAAACTGCATGAAACATTAGCATCTGTTCCGAAGTGAAGCTATCCCTGGGGCCATGTGCTAGAGAACTATGTGTGTCCCAATGAATCTGAGAGAAGACTTCAGATCCCCAGAATGTCTCCACAGTAATTTACTTTTAAACAATGGGAAGCCTTGGTCTGAGAAACAGAACTCTTTGAAAAGATTTCAGTTTAATTACAAAGATTATTTGTTTTCATCCTAGTCACCATTTAGAGCAGCGTTTTTCTATCATATAATTATACTCCCAAATGACTAACTTATTAGGTGAGATAGATTGAATATGTGCTCTTAATGGACAAGTCATCACAGAAGATCAAAGAAGCAGTCTTGTAGAGACTTTGACAAGACTTTAAACATTTTTACTTAATTTTTTAAAATTTTTTTTGTTAAATTTCAGAATATTACAGGAGTACAAATATTTTGGTTACATGAATTGCTTTTGTACTGCTTGAATCAAAGTTACAAGTGTGCCCATCACCCAGATAGTGTACATCATACCTGTTAGGTATGATTTAACCGATCTTCTCCTCCTCCCTCACCTGCCTGATTTCCGTTGAGTTTTACTCCCATCTGTGTACATGAGTGCTGATCCGTGAGTTCCAATTTAATAGTGAGTACACGTGGTGTGTGTTTTTCCATTCTTGCTATGCTTCACTTAGGAAGATGGTCTCTAGTTCCACCCAGATTGTTGTAAAATGTATTAATTCATTTTTTATTGCTCAATAGTACATTATGGTGTACATATATCACATTTTATTAATCCACTCATTAATCGATGGGCCCTTGGGTTTATTCTACACCTTTGTTTTTGTGAGTTGTGCAGCAATAAACATTCAAGTGCAAGTATCTTTTTGATAAAATGGCTTTTTTTCTCTTTGGATAAATACTCGTTAGTAAGATTGCTGGATCAAATGATAGATCTACTTTTAGTTCTTTGAGGAATCTCCATACTATTTAACATAGAGGTTGCACTAGTTTGCAGTCCCAGCAATAGTGTATAGGTGTTCTTTTTTCTCCACATTCATGCAGGCATCTATTGTTTTGGGACTTTTTGATAAAATCCATTTGCACTTGGGTTAGGTGATAGCTCATTGTAGTTTTGATTTGCATTTCTCTGATGATTAGTGAGTTTGAGCATTTTTTCATATGTTCATTGGCCATTAGTCTATCTTCTTTTGAAAAGCTTCTGTTCATGTCTGTACAGATGAGGAACTAACTAGGTGTACATGTGATTGAGAAAGAATTCTCACACAAAGATTGAAATAGTTTTAAAGAAAGTTTACTTTACTTTTCAAAGGGTGAGAAAGCATGACACTAAAAGAAAGAAAGGAGAAGTGTTGGCAGCGAGGGTAAGAAATCTGAGGTTCTTATGGGGACACAGAGAAACAAAGAAAGAAAAAAGTGATTGCTGCCAACCAATAGCAAAAACAGCTGCTGCATCTGCTTTTTTATTTTTTTCTCTTCTCTGTGAGGCTTGTTTATCAGGGTCGTTGGAATCTGGTATGGTGAGAGCTGCAACAAAGAGCTTGCATCCCTGTTGTCCACTTAGGGTTCTTCAAGGCTGTAAAAATGAACTCTTAGAGAGAATGCTTTAATCTTAAAGACAAAGAGGTGAGTCCCAGGTGTTTAATCAAACAAAACAGATGGCAGTTGTGTTGAGAGTGTATTCCTCTTAGATAGTTTATCTTTCTCTTAGCTAGTTTATTAACAAGATGGCCCTTTCACTTACAGACCTATTGCCCTTTTAAAACTTTATTAGAAGAAGCACAAACAGAAGCTTTCAAGAAGAAAATAGGCCTCTTGAAAGATAAAGAAGACAACTTTTCCCCAGATACAGGATTATGGTATGGACTTAATGATAGACCAGTCTTATCCTTAGGGCTTCCATTACCATTTCTGCAGTATGTTCATGAGCTGCCTAATTAGAATGCAGACAAAATGATAACATAGGGAAAGTAATGTCATTGGAAACCTCCCTTACTGTTGTACCAGGTTTCTTTTCGGCTGTTCTATCTGTCCCAAACATAATCCTAGAAAATCCCTTCATGGGTCACAGAACATTTTTTATTTTACCTTTAAGAACATTTAAGACATGGGCAATTGGAATTTGTTAAGCTCCTCCAACTCAGGGTTACAGATATGTTCTGGTGCTAATTTGTATGTTCTTTCATTGAATTGAGACATTCCCATGCTAAGGAGCCATAGCTGAAGTGGTAGGTAAATTGTTATTAGAAAAGGTAATTCCTTGATAGAGAGTTCAGTTTAACTCCATAGCAACCAAGAAATATGCTATACTGGTTAAGTAATTCAATCCATTTGTAAAATTTGTCCTGTATTCCAACATTTTCACTGTGTTTATCAACCTATCCTCTGTTGGACTGGTGCAACCCACCAAGAGTATAATAACAACTCATTTGGCAAAAATAACAGAAGTTTTTTGACCTTCCTTGGCCAATGGCTCTTGTATTGGTCCTGCCTAACCTGTGATCCACCCCACGTGGAAAACACCAGTTCTCTTCCTAATAAATAATAACATGAAAGCCCATCTGACTAAACAAAGGAGCTTATGGACCCACACTTCTTAAAGGTAATATCCTCCATTATTCCCAAGTTCTCACAAAACTTCTCACTAAGAAATCCAAATTAATAAAGGATTCCTTTCATAGCAAGTTCCTGGGAGATGAAGACTTAAAAATCATGGCTTACAACTTGGAGATTTTGTTTAATAGGAACAAAACCAAATAAAAGATTCCCTCCAACATTATTGGAGGGGACCATATCAAGTATTGCTGACCCTAAAATCCCTGTGCCACTAAACTTAAGGCCATTGATTCGTGGATTCATGTTTCTCTTTTTAAAAAAGCGACCCCACCAGAATAGACACCTTCTGTCACTGGATATCTTCCACTGAAGCTGATTCACAGTCTTTCTGACTAGGATGGCAAGTAGCTGACATCTGAGGTAGTCGGCTTCTACCCAAGATACTGAATCAGGCCTGTACACACAGTTCTTCATGATTCTAATGCTTAAGGCATGTGAAATATTTGGTGATTTTGTAAAATTGTCCCATACATAATCTCTTAAAATACACTATACCAGTCTTTTATATATATATATATGATATATATGTTAAGGTATATATATATATACACATATATATATATATTCACCTTAACAAAATGACTATAATCAAGTTTCTGTTTTTTTCTGTCCCTAATAAATTCAACTATAACAAGCCGCGATAATTTTCTGATCAAAGTCTCATAAACCATTGCCACGTCCAGAAACTTGACAAGATGCCAGGTTTGTCACCCTAAACCGTGAACCACATTTGACCACAGTGACCCCATTGGTACATGCTGTCCTAAATGTAACAGATATTCTTGGCTAAACTTAGAATGCAACTCAGGGGACACATAAAACTAAACCTATTTACCAGGTCAGTTTGACTCATCCTAACCTGCTTGTCCAGCATTTCAATTAAATCCATCAAAATTCTGCTGTAAAAATAACTGCCACCTTACTCAGTAATGACAATGCTAAAATCTGTCATGTTGTTAGAATAGTAAAAAAGAAAAAAAAAATCCCTCCTGCCATCAGGATCCAGCCTGTCCTCTTGCTCTACCTTTTGTGACTCATGGTTTAATAATAATGCCCCAAAACTGATATACTCAAATTATAGTACACTTACCTCTGCTCCACTAAGATTTATTTTTGTCTATGGAGCAGATCACCATCCATGGGCCTATATATGTCTAAAAGCATGGAATGATGAAGGTCAATGTCTCTTAAGATATTTGGTCACTCCTTTAACTACATATAGTTCCAAAAACATAAAAATAAAAAAACTGAGACTAGTTCCCTCAAATTTTCTCTGGTGTAAATCTATTTTAGACAAAGATTCTATTTGGGTGAAACTTGCTAATCATCTGCCTGGACATCAAGAAGATAGCTCCATGCATTTCATTGGGAGAGTACTTTTGCCTTGGTGGGGTGTCACTTCCCATCAGCACATGAATAGAAATCATTATATAACCTTAGGAAATATTACTGAGGAAACTGATGCTACCATTGCAGCTCAACAAAAATTATTGATTAGCTGGCTAAGATTGTACTAGACAATCAAATTGCTTTAGATAATATATTAGCTAAGTAATGAGGTGTATGCATGGTAAAAAATACCTCTTGTTGTTTACACATAAATACTCCCTATGAAGTAGAAACTTGTCTAGAAAAAATTAGGTAAGAAGCTACTTGGCTACAAGTCTCTAAAGAACTTGGATTAATTTTCTTAATGATATTTTTATTTGGTTCCCTGATGAAATAATTTTTTTTTGTTCTGGCATACAAATTCTCTTTTTGATCATAATTCATATGTTCATTATATTTCTACTATTTAAATTAATAATGCTATGTATCTTTAGTTGTTTTGTTTAAATTTTTCCCAGGAAAATAAAAGCATGATATTCTGGACTAGAGAAGATTCAAAGAGTGACAAGAGTTATGTAAATTAATGACTGAACTAAGGTCACATTTTTGCCATTCTCTGAAGCCAACCCAGTTTGACTTTTGGGTGCTCTTAAAATTCCATACTGAGACATCTTCTCATTCGCCACATGTGGAACAAGATTAGCCATGAATGAGCCTTCTAAGGTATCAAGGGATATCTTGACAATCAAACTTTGATCATTAAAGCTTTCAAGAAAAAAGAAAAGAAACTCTTTATTTGAGGAATATGAGCCCTCTTTAATTACCAGGCCCAGAGAGGAATTGGAATGAGATAGCAGTCATGTCCCTCCCTTCCTCCCCCGTTGAGCTAAGCAATTGTCTCTTGAAACTGCTTATCATGTGTACCTAACAATGTCCCATGCTGGACACCATAATTCATATTCTATAGTTTAACAATGTATAGCTAATCACTAATCAATGTTATTTTTGTAAACCAATAAGAATTCATGACAAACTACTTTGTATCAGCCTACTCCTTGTCCCCCTTTTTGCCTTGAAAATTCTCCTTATAACAAAGGGCAAACAGAGCATGCCAAAGATAATTTGGAAGTATTTTCCAGGCAGCTGTCCTGATTTTGACTCAAGTAAACTCTAAAATTATACTTTGTGCTCGGTTTCTTCCTTTAGGTAGACAAATATATTCTCTATCTTAATGTTCTCTTTTTCCCCCTAGATTTTAATGGAAACTGATAGCAATGGAAGTACGTAAAGGAAGTCATTATAGCGGGTAGAGAGTATTTTAGAACTTGAGAACATATGATTAAGTGCTTACTCCATTATTACTCATTTTATATAACCTATTGAATCTGTTGGTCCAGCCACAGTGTTTTTTGTTTGTTTGTTTGTTTATCGTTCTGGGGAAGGGTAATGCACACCCACTCATCTTAGGACATTGAAATTGCTTCAGGAGTGCATTCTCTACCACCTCTCAATAACTATTTAAAAGAAAACCCACATTGAAATTATGAATCTATGTCCCTTGTTCAGAAAAGAGTTTAGTGACACCACCACTCCTCTCATTGTTCATACTAGTTAATGAATTCAAATGTTTACCATATATTTATAAGGAAAAATTAACATATTGGTTTGCTATTCATGCCTTAGCAAATTACCATAAACTTGGTAGCTTAAAACATGCAAATTTGTTATTTGACAGTTCTGCGGACTGATACAGGTCGCACAGAACTAAAATCATGGTGTTTTTAGGGCTGTGTTATTTTCTGGAGGCTCTAAGATAGGAATTGTTCCCTTGCTAATTCAGGTCATTGGAGGAATTCAGTTCCTTGTAGTTGTAGGAGTTAAATCTCTGTTTCCTTGCTGGATGTCAGCTGAGGACTGCTGTCAGCTTTTAGAGATCACCTATATTTTTTTCTGGCTAGTATCCTCCATTCTCCATCAGGAAAGTCTGTGGGGCAGTTTCCCTCATGCTCCAAATCTCTCCCCCTTCTTATTCCATCACATATTTTTAACTCATCCAGGAAAGATTATCACTTTTAAGGTGTTATGTGTTTAGTTCAGGCTTAGCTGGACAATCCAGGATAATCTCATTATCCCCAGGTCCTTCACCTTAATCATAGTCACAAAGTCCATTTTGCATAACAAGGTAAAATTTTCACAGGTTCTTGGGGTGAACTTCTTTAGGACGCTTCAATTTGGTTACTACATTTTGAAATAAGAAAAAAGATTACTTGATATCCTTTCAATAGAATACTGTACTCTTTGGGGATTTTCTAAACCTATGGGCTGTACTATTTCCATTAACATCATAATTTATAACAGTCCAGGTCAGATTAATAGTAATGTAATTTCAATAATATTCAAACATTTGCTCCTATACGGCTCTGGTGGCCCACTCCTTTGTGTTATTTTTATCAAAAATGATCTCATTACACATTGCATGCCAATTAACATAGATTTGTAATAATTACTTTGCAGTTTCTTTTTTGAAGATAAGAATACCTTTGAAGATAAGAACTGTGAAGCTTAGGAAGATGTTGCACTTCAGCGGCAAGAGCCATGTATCTTATATTTTTATACCTAAAATGTATCAAATTTCTAGACTGAAAAAATCTACTAAGTACTAAAGAAAATGGTTGAAAATAAATGTAAACTGCAGAAAATTATCATAATATTTTACAGCTTTCAAGTCTATTATCCTATATGGAGGTGGTGGAGAAAAAGAAAGAGAGATAAAGACAGAGAGAAAGACAGAACAGACTCATACGAAGTATTAATTTAATAAAATTAATTTAATTTCTTTTTATGAAAAACACATAAGTTTGCATTTGTCTGTGATTAATTCCCAAGTGTTGTAGGCTACCACATTTATAATATCCATGAATCCTTTATGCTCTTTTAATATACCTGTCTTCTAGTGCCCTGATAATGATTTTTATTTTTCCCCATTAATTATATTTTTCTTCTGCTTTTCTGATATAACCAATACAATTGTGAAAGTCTCCTTCCCCTAATAGAAACTTTGTCTTCAACTTGCTTTTATCTATTTGCTTGTTTTGATCTCTGTTGTTTTTGCTGGTAACTTTACAAAGATTCGCACTGATGCTTGTATTCTATTAGCATTTAAGGGTAAGCTTCTAAATTGTTAAAAGAAGATTCTGGACCCATTGTTTTGGCTTGCTAGTAATACATTTTATTGTCATTCATTGAGAAGAGCATTTCATTGGAGGATTAGTTATTACCTGCTAAACTTGATAGATCCCCAAGGGAATTTTTTTCTAAGTGTTTGCCTGCGTAATGTATGGAATTAGTGATTAGCAGCTATGAAAACTATGTATGGGTAGAAGGCTGGCTGTCACAACATTTGTTATAATTTATAAGTATACATTAAGTACAACCTTTTCAGTATGTTTTTTTTACCCCAAATATACAGGAATTCCTCAGTTCAGAGAATCTTAATATTTTTGGGCATGGGGTTACCAGAAGTTCTTCCATTCTACCAGTCTTTACAAAGCTTCATTTTTAGCTTTGCTTTGTTAACACTCATTATTCTACTTTTATTTCTTATTATATTTTTTAAGATAAAATGTATAAAATATGTACTGACTGTGATAGAGCCTATTGTCTCCATTTCCGTCTGACTACTAACAGAGAGTGGCTGAAACCTAAAGGATTGTTTTTCAAATTTTAGCAGTTGCCACAGAGAAAATAGTGTGTAGTGTGACAGGGTGTACATTCAGGTTTATGTGTAAACTATGATTGTGCTATTGGTTTGGCCCAGGCTTACATATTATTCCTTTAAATAAGACAAACACAAATAAGTACATGAAATTTGAGTGACTGTTGCATAAAAAAATTATTGAATGAATAATCACTGTGTTCTTAAAAAAAAGTTATATCATGAAGATGGTAACTGAAAATTAAGGAATAAATTATATTAGTACTAATAATTGTATGACTTGAACATCTTTCCATGAGTCACAGATTGTAAGAATATGTAAATCCTTATTAAGCTTATAAATCTAAACCTAAAAATATCTGGGGAATAGTTAATTTTAATGTTGTACATTTTTTAAAAGGTAAAAAGATAAAATGGCATATCCATAATTATATCTATAGCAATTTTAAATTTTGTTTAAAATATTTCTATAATCCCAGTGGATATAAATAAAAATTCATAGTTAGTAAATTTAATCTATAGGAATACAAACAAATTATATAGGAATATAATTGTTACTGCTAAGAAATAAATTATTTACATATCAGACATTAACTGGCATGGCATATTATAAGATTGACTACATATCAGTAAATGAAACTTGTGTCTTTCTTACTCACTAGCCAAAATATCAAGAATACAATTTCCATATTTTACAATTTATTAAAATTCTTAAAACATATGAAAGAATATACCCACATGGCAAGTCAGTGTTCTGAGTGTTCAATATCAGAGAATACTAAAAGCTGAAACATTTCATAACTAAACAAACGATAACTATTTTCATATCACAGGCTTTGTCAAAAAATAGTTCCCTAGTGTTAGATTCAATTTTGTTGATTTAAGATTTTCTACTTTCCCAAATCCAGAAGTCATTCAGTGTCTTCAGAATTAGTATAGGCTTTGTCTGAAGAATATTAATTAGTTTCTTATAGCATTTAGTCAAAGCTTGCTAAAAATAATCAAACTGTCTAGAGGCTGAATAATAAAATAGAATTTAATTGAAATTATTAATTTAACCAATTAAATAATTTCTTATGCGTTTGTGAGGCAAAATTTTTCATATAAGCTTTTAGCTCTGATATTTGAATATGCTTTTAAACAATCTGTCAGCTTGAATTTTAAATGATCAAAATGTACATATAAATTATTTATAAGACTTAAACTTCTATTTTATACAAATAATTACATTTCAGATTTTATTAAAATTAATTGAAACTAAAAAAGTTTATTTTAAGAATATTAAATTTATTTTCTAGTTTCATGACTCTTTTTGCAAACCAATGCAGCTCATATTAATACATAAATTATATAAACATAAGTTCAAAATCTTGCTAGAATTTGACAATATGTGAAATAGAAACCATTTCTAATGCAATGCTTATACTTTCAATGCTTTCATTCCCACTTATCTTTAAGAACGAGGATGGCAGAGAGTTTGCATATTTTCCCAATTTCTGAATAAGCCAGAGCTTATTCAGTACCTAGCACCTGAAAATGCTAAGTACTAAAATAAACATTATTTAAATGAATAAATAATCCCAAATGCATACATGTTCTCTCTTATTCAAATAAGTTAAATATTCTAATGTGCAGAGTTAAAGTTTTCTCAAAGAAGAAACTAAGCAATATGACCATTTAAAAAAAATCTATACAGAAATAGAGGATGAGTCTACCTCCATGATTTTGTTGATTCTGCAGTTAAATAGTTTTATTTTTTACTTCATTATGTATTTTACTTAATTTGAAGAGAATAAAAAGTCACAGCAGTCGCCAACTTCCTGAACAAATCACAATATTTGATACCATTATCTATATTTCTTAAATGCAAACTTGGTGCACATTATTGACATTATGTTTCTTACAGCTGCACTGCTGTGTTGACTACTGTAGATTGAAAAATGCCAGAGGAAAAAAACTGTTACAGCACTGAACTAACGAGAAAGGTGAAGAAGCTCTATCACCAGAAGCTTCAGATATGCCCTTTGTGTAATCTGTTGTTTTAAATTCTACACTAGCTTGTAAATTTCGCCCATATTTGTACTACATTAATTAAATTACATGAAAGAGAACCTACTTAGCATACCCCGATAAGAGCTTAATTATTAATATATATTAGATAATATTCCTCCTTATTGCAGGTAGTGTGCTGTAGTGAAGGACAAATGTTCAACAGAATTTACTGAGTAATTTTTGTTTGCTTAAAACTGTAACAAGAGTTATACACGAAAAGATAAAATGCAAAGGGCATTTGGACATTTAAAGGATTGTTTATATTTTTTCATGAGTTCAGTGATACAGTTAAATACCTATTCCTCTAGAATATTAGAGGAGATGTGGGACACCTGGGTCTGAATTCTAATTCCCAAATTGTAGTGTGGTCTTGAAATAAACAGTGAGTTATTTATGAACGACAATCATAATAATAACAGAATTATATGGTTAATATGCCTATATAGGTAACCTTAAATATTAATTGGGCTCTGGATGAACCATAGAAACTAATGAAGGTCAAGCACAACCTCATAAAGTTTGTGAGTTATTACACGTTACATGCTGATAATTCTTTTTGCCTCCTTGGTTCTATATTGGGGCATATTATTTCTGTTCCTTTTTATTAAATTAAATTTCAAATTCTGTCCTTTCAATGATGTCTATAAGGTATCTCCTTTCATAAAGCATAGTGTGATCCTTGCAAAATTTCTCTCACAAGTATGACTTCTCTTTCCATGCTTTTAATGGGATCTGATGAATCCCATAATATTTTTGTGACAAAACTTAAATGCATACCATCTTAGCATAGAATTTTTTGTAATAAGTACTATAACTATTTATATATTGCAATAAATACATTAAATTAAATGAATCATTAAATAGAATAAACATTAATAATTCAAATATTGATTCTGAAATTCAACTGTAGGTCAATTACATTATTTAAAAATAATTCATTTTTTTCAGAATGCCATAGTAACCTAGTAATGTCATTACAAACAAAATCCTGACATATGAGATAGACGAACATAAGGAAGGGAACCACAAATTAGAAACAAAAAATAACAGAAAAATATAGCTGACAAAGTAGATTAAAAAAAAAAAAACAGCAGCAACAGCAGCAGCTGCCACTGCCAGAAATCAACAATTTATTATATCTCTTCCAATTATTTAAATATGCATAAAAATGCCTGAGACTATAAGCCAAAGCAGCAGCATTTGGGCAGTGTGTATTTCTGGAATACTTTCTGAAACAATCAGCGAGTTCAATCAAACACTGAATCAATTGAATAAATTAACTGGCCTTTTAAATGACTTTATTTGTTACAAAAATTAAAATGATGGAACCATCTAAACATAAAAGTATAGATGGAAGATGCATGAAGATTATCATGATGATGATGATGACTTACTAAATGTCTATAATTTTGTATATTTTGTGATCTTTAATTGGCCACAAATTATTTTTCTCAGTCCTGCATCAGCAAGTTCCACATATATTTTCCTTTGTGCTTTTGTACTCTTTTCATTAGAAATCAGAAGGTCACAAATGGCCCACTTTGTAGTAGAGACATGAAATAATTCTGTGACTTATTTTATTCTATGAATAAGAAAATTCTTAAACTTTTTAATTTTTTTTTCAGTTAAGGATCTCATTAGTATAAGAAATGAATAAAGAAACAATCATTTTTTGGCAATACTTTTGGTTTAACCTTTTTATTCTTCCTTCTGAATACTTCAAGAATAGCTTTAAGAATGCCAGCTCCTTTGACAGGCAATTTATTCCAACACATTATGGTATTACATCTAATATCTAAGTTAATAGCATTCCACTGTTGTCAATGATGCTCAAACTATTAAAAATAACTGTGCATATTACTATGTTGCTTACGTAATTTAAGAGCTCTTGAAAATTTGATCAGTTGATATCTCTTCCACTTGTCAAATTTTTAAGAGGAAATTCTGTCACTTCCTCGGTGAAACAGCTAACTTTTGTGCCTTGATTTCTTTTTCATGACTTATTTGTATGCATACTTATCAGTTGCTCAAAAGTTTAAAGCATGCCCCCTTCTGGAAAGCTGTCTCTCTGCCACGACAAACAATAGCAAAGGAATGTGACTATCTCAGTGTTACACGGAAGATATTGTTTTATTTACTTCATTCCATCACCCACATAATGTAGAAGCGAATTCATTTTGAATTAACACTGTATATTATCTAATCCTTTAGAAAAAAATCCTGCTGGTAAAGAAATGTATACTTTCAGAATAGACTTGCATAAGGGAGTTATTGTGAAGCACTTAACTTCACAGAGTTTTGTCCTCTGATTCATTGCTTCCATTCAAGAAGTTAAAAGATTTTTAAGTAGATAAGTAAAGGACTTTCAAGCTGTCCTTTAAGTTGTTATGAAATACTAGGAGAGAATAATTCTTATGAATGATAATCAAATCAGACTATTTGAGGAAGCATAAAGAAATACCATTTCATAGATTGAAACAGATTGAAATTCTGCCCATATTTGTGCTATCTCTCTGTTTAATTTGGAAGCTTAGAATCATTATGAAAGTCACAGGTGAACAAAAAATTACTGCCACAAAGTCATGCTTTTATCCTCTTCATTAGGGATGTTTCTTCATTAATCCTAGCCATTTTAAAATAAAACATCTTTTAATAATTCCCACAAATACACTCTAGACAGAAAAATTCCTCAGTCCTAAAGAAATAACAAACTACATTTCCATAATGCTCAAACTGTCACTAGATTTAGTATTTTTCAAAATATGCATGCCCTTACTTAAATAATAAGCAAACACTTATTATTGAATATTGACTAGGGTTTAAATAAGTAGTCAGAGTTTATGAAGCCATGAGCAATGAAGAAGAAATCACTGCAAAATTATTTGGAAATTCACTAAGGCACATGAGCAAAAGTATGAGCAACAAAAACTAAATATAGAAGCTTCAGTTTAAGTGAACTTTGTACTTCTGGCTTTTGAATAGATCTTTGTCCTATATCTGAGGCAAGGTAAATGTCAATGGTGCCATTAGTAGATCTGAAGAAAGTGAAATTGGCATGTATCATGGAGCCATGAGAAATGATTTGATTACTGCATTTTGTTTTTATCTCTCCTATCATTAATTATCCTAACCACATTTTTGGTTGGTCACACCCTCACTGACTAGGCTGGCAATATACTGATTTAATCCGTTGGTACAACACCAAAGATGACAAAAGCACAGACTGAAGACAAGGACTAAGTCACTGGGCTTTGATCTTCCCCTTGCTGTTCTTAGGATGTCTGACACTGCTTCCAGGAGCAGAATCTTGTAAACTCATTACCGAAATGCAGTCCAGTCGCCTGACGCTAACAATCATCAGAAGCATGCTCACCCTGCTAACTACAGCTGGCCATAGAATGAACACACATAAATCAACCTACCCAAGAGAAAATCAATCAGTTGAGTTCAGCCAAAATTGCCACAATGGCATAATAATGATCAAAGCAAATCATTGGTGCTTCAAGCAACTAAATCTAGGGATAGTCTGTTATATAGCCTCAGATGACCTCCAGTCTTCCCTTGGGATCCCTCCGAGATTGGTCATAAGACTTCTCTGTGGATACAAAAATCCACAGATGCTCAAATCCCTTATGTGTAGTTTTGAAATCAATACACAGAAGTTAGTTGCTATTTATAAAAATACCTAGAATGAGTGATTGCGGCTTTGCTACAGGGTGGCAGACGGAGACTGGCATGGTATTGAGGAGACTGCTGTAGTAAGCTGGTAAAATGGCAATTCCTGATACACAGCAGTGAAACTGTTAAAAAATCATTTGCCTGTGGTACTTGGAAGATAAAATTGTACCATCTAAACTGTCGAATGTAGGCAAGGATATCTCCAGGCAGAATGTTGAAGAGGTAAGCTGAGTGATTGTCAATAAGTATGGTAAAGCACAAAAAAAGATGTAAGTGAAGGTAAGTAATGGCTGATTTGCAAGCAAGAGTCTAAGGGACTACAGAGAGGATAGGGTTTGATGGGTTGAGAAATATGTTTTTTCTTCTTTTCAGGTGATCTAGCGTAAAAATTATTATGGACTGAATTTTGTCCTCCCAAATTTTTATGAAGTCCTAACTCCCAGTGCCTCAGAATGTGACCCTATTTGAACACAAATTCTTTAAAGTGTTAATTAATGGAAAGTGAAGTCATTATGGTAGGCTCTATTCCAATATGATTAGTGTGATTATAAGAAAAGGAAATTTAGACACAGGTAAGTGCAGAATAAAACTGTAAAGACACAGGGAGAGAACAACCATTTACAAGCCAAGGAGAGAGGCCTCAGAAGAATCCAACTCTGACAATGCTTTGATCTCAGACTTCTATCCTTCAGGAGTATGAGAAAATACATTTCTGTTGTTTAAACTACCCAATCTGTAGGACTTTGTTATGGTAGTCTTAACAAACTGATACAAAGATAAATAAATACTCCAAAGATTTTAAGGCAAAATACAACCTGGGGGAGTACATCAAATTGATGACTTGACTATGAGATCCTTTGTTGAGACTTCTGAAAGTTTAAAGTCAGTACTTCTTATATATTCTCAATTAGACAATAATTCACTGGACATCTTAAGAGCTTTGCTCCTCTGCAGCCTAAATCCCCAGTGTATCAATTAATACAGCTGGAGGCAATTCTCCAAAATATTTTTGATGTGTCTTTTGAGTTACAGGTTGCTGGAAATCAGATGCATAGATAACTCACAAAATGTTTAACAGAGTTGTGCCAACAAATATTTTGGCAGTCTTTATTGAAAGGCATTGCTACTGTTCAAATTTCAAAAATTCTCTGATTCTCTAGCTTTATGAGAAAGAAGTAGATAAAAATTTTCTCTAAGGAAATTTTTTCCAATGAACTCTTCAGAAATAGTTATGGAGTATGAAAAAAAGAAAGAAAATCTCAGAAGGTAGAGCCAAGAAACATGAAAAAAAAAAATGAGGAGTCAGTCACAGGAAACAGAA
>CAUYMX010075228.1:0-21606 GCA_963573855.1 Lepilemur septentrionalis | reverse complement strand
TTAATTTCTTTCTTTCTATTTATAGTAGAGACGGGGTCTCACTCTTGCTCAGGCTGGTTTCGAACTCCTGACCTTGAGTGATCCGCCCGCCTCAGCCTCCCAGAGTGCTAGGATTACAGGCGTGAGCCACCGCGCCCGGCTGACATTGAGCATTTTTTCATGTTTATTGGCCATTTGTCTATCTTGTTTAAAAAAGCTTCTGTTCATGTCTTTTGCCCACTTTTTAATGGGGTTGTTCATGGTTTTTTTCCTGCTGATTTGCTTGAGTTCTTTGTAGATTCTGAATATTAGTCCTTTATCAAATGTATAGCTTGAGAATTTTTTCCCAAAAAATACCAAATTGTGTTTATTTCTAAAAATATCTCTTTGCACCCCAAAATGTACAAGGAGGCTCCAGAGTGAAATGACAAATCAAATAAGCCAACATTACTTGCAAAACACTGTGAGATACTTTGCTAAACGCAGGATAATCTACAAATATGTGTAATACATGGTTCCTGCCCTAAAGGAGTTTGTAATTAGATTTAAAATGACAACACCTGTATTTGTTAAGGATTTGGCAGGAGAATCAAAAAATGTGGAAGTTTTTGTTTGATGCCCTGTAATGATAGCCAGTGCTAAATAGTGCAACTAGCACCATGCTACAAGTGAGAAGGGAGATCTGAAGCTCAATCTCTTCTTTGTGCTTTTTGGGATAAGCCACGTTGGTGATGAGAAAAACTTAATCTAATAAAAATAATCTCCACTATCACATAGTTCATAGATAATCACTTTAAAGGGAATCACTTTCTGGTCTTGGAAGCTCTAGAGAGTTCCTCCACATATATGTCTATATTTTGGATATACACTGCAGTCTCAGGGAGAATACAGGAAAATCACCAAGAGTGATACATCTTCGTTGACTCAGATATGCTCCTGGGTACACACCTAGGTTGTACTCAGGCAAATGACTTTGACCTCAGTAATGATCATAACCATTTACCCCATAAACTGACAAAGATTAGTAGAACCTGTTTCATATAAAAAATTTGATGCAGATATATAGATACAGGGTATTGCAAGATGTAAATGTGACTTCTTTTTTTTAATGTTTATTTTTCAAATTTATTTTTTTTTTAAATTGACAGATAAAATTGTATGTATTTATTGTGTACAATATGATGACTTGAAGCACATATACATTGTGGTTAAATCTAGCTAATTAATATATGCATAATCTCACAGTCATCAATTTTGAGGTGAGAACACTTAACATAGGAAATCTCCACACATTCCTCAAGAATGCAATATATCGTTGTTTATTATAGTCATCATGCCGTACAATAGACCTCTTGACATGCCAAAATGTTTCTCCCATCTAACTGAAATTTTGTATCCTCACAATGTGTTCAACAGATGATTCTGACCGATCCTCCATCTTCAACTACCCCTCATCCACCAATAACTCGAAAATTCATATACACTTCTCACAACTCCCTTCTGAGATCTAGATCAATCTCCTTATTTGATGTCTCTCATATACCTCAGATCTAATATGTTCAAAACTGAACTCTTCTATCCTTCTCCCAAAATTTCCTTCTCCAGTGTTTTCTGCCTCTGACCACCCACCACCCAGGTGTTCACACAAGTAATTCAGGAAGCATACCTCACATCGTCTTCTCCTTCACACATCCATGCCCATTATCAAGTTACACAAATTTCATATTCGAAGTAGATCTTAAATCCACCTGGTTCTTTCTATATCTACTACCACCAGCAATTTTCATCTGAACTCAGATTTGCCTCATAGGTCTCCTTTATACCTATAATAGGCCTCCCAATCCATTCTCTGTAACTACTAAATTAATTTTCGAAAAACACTCTCACCCCCCTATCAAGCTCCTGAGTGGATTTTCATTTACCTTGGATAGGATCTAAGCTCCTTATCCTTGCCCCTAAGAGCTTTTATGACTAGGTCCTAGCTACATCTTCACTTTGTCTTGCTCTCCTCTTATCCTTACTGCCTTAGCTCAGCCATGCTGGCCGTCTCCAGGTGCCTCAGCGGTCCAGGTGCTTTCCCCTCTCAGGGTCCCTTTGCAGAGGCTCCTCTTCTCCTACTCTTTGTCATCTAATTCTTAATCAACTATCAGATTGTAGTTTAAACTCCTCTGTATAAAGAGGGTCTCTTTTGCTCCTGCATTCTAAACTAAGTTTCCCAGTATACTTTCCTAACAAACACTGTAATTTTTTTTATAACAAATTATCCTCAATGTATAATTATTTGTGTGATCATATGTCTCTCCCATTAGCCTTAAATTCTATGAGAGTAGAGACACTGTTTTGTACACAATTTCAGTTCCAGAATCTGGCACAAAGAAGTTTCTCAATAAGTGTTTAATGAATAAATGAATGAATTAATAATGAAATAATGAAATGTTTGCTACCTGAGATGGGTAGTAGTGTCAATTTAAAAGGATACATTAAATAAATAAATAAATATCTCTTAAAATAAAAGTTTCTGACTCTAAAATTTGGGACACCAATACATATAGCAGCTCCTGTACAATGTAGCTAAAGCCCAGTCAGTGAATATTTAATGTATGGATAAATGATCAATGACTCATCTATAAAATATCCAAATATATGCAATTATTAGGATACTATTTTCCACAATCAGCACAACAATTGATCAATTTAGTAACCCATATTCACATATTGGTAATAGAACATCTTACGTAGTACTGTTGAGTATATTGTTTCTGTTATAGTTTTTTTAATATATGTAAAAAAAAATTTCAATTTAACATTTGGTGGAGCTCCTGACAGGGTTTCCACAGAATAAAAGGTGAAATTCATGTTCTGATACCAAAATGTTTCTCTAGAGGGAAAGATAGTTCTATAATAAAAACGTCTTCTCATAAATTATAGGCAGTACTCTATAGGAGAAAAAAGTTAAAGCATTGGTGAGTATAATAAAATCTTAGGTCAGCATTTATATTCTATCATTGTGAAGACTGATATTAAAACTATGCTTAGAGGATAAAACAATTTTTAAAACTGAAGCAATTAAAAAGTAATGGGTCATTTAGTTCAAAGAGAAAACTGAGTTTTTATTCAGTTTTGGAATACTAAGACAACAGAATTGTTTCCATTAGCAAAGAAGGAATAAACATTTTAGTGTACAAAATGATAATTTCACCTTAATCCCACTATTTAGCCAATATAAATCTCCTCTGATTAAAGATAATTCCAGCATTTTAAAGATCAAAGCTTCTCTGCTGGTTGATTAGTTTCTAGGTCCTAATTTTACACTCTTAGGCAAACCATACTGTCTTCAAAAAAATCTAAATTAAAAAAAAAAAAACAGAAATATTGCCTCTACCAGTAAAGACAAACTAACAGTTGTTCTTAGATGAGATTACACTTCCAGTAAATTATAACTACTAATAAAATTGCGCATGAATTAACCCATTCTGTGCCCTGTGGTTGGAGCTCCCTGGTTTTCTTAGCTTTCTGAGAACCCTCATGTTAGACAACTAGCTGTAAAAATATCACTGTTTTTGTGGAAATCTCTCCCAATCCCAGAATATGTCATAAATATTAATATCTCCCCTTCTACTACCCCATCTTTTAAAATATAAAAATCATAGCTCATGAGGGATTCTTTCAAAATAGCCCTTCTATATCCGTAACTCTACAAATAAGAAAACAGATCATTTCCTTTAAATCACAGTTATTTTTTTCTTATTCCTAATTAACAAATACAGGAACTGAGACCCAGGGAGATTAGTAAATCGCTCAGGACCACTCCAGCCCAGGATTCTGTTTGGCTCCAAAATGCATTCTTTATTTTTCTCCTTTCCTACATGTCCCCGGAAATGTTACTCAAGTTACTTCTTTTCCCAAGTCCAAGGACCCTACTTCTACTTTTCCAGATGGAATTAGCGCAGCTTCTTTAACTAACTCAATTTCTTCTTTGCTGTACTCTCTTCAACTCTTCTATAAAAATGTAAAAAATAAGTAGTTAACAGCAAGATATACATATTCTACTGAGGCCAGTGACATCTGTTCACAAAGAGCAAAATCCATGTTACTAACCTTGTACAGCATCCAGAGCAAAGAGGTTGGCACTTATCAAACACTTTTTGATGTGATTGACGATTCTCAGACCTCCTAGAAGATTTAAGAAAGACTCAGCATTTGGAGCTTCCACAAATTCTGACATGTAAGGGGATTCACGGGCTCCAAACCAATTCTGAAACTCCATGATACCAATTCAATTTCTTACAATGTGAATATTCTCAAGTTTCCTTCTTTTTTCTTTACAGTGAAAGTTTTAGGAAGTTTATATGAATTAATAAAAATCCTGGGCTCTATGAAGCCAATCTAGCTTTGAACATGCTTTTATTGATCTTTCAGGTAAATCTACTGTGAATGTTATGAGCCAAGCCCAGATCACTAACTTCAAACAGAATTGGAGGTACCTGTGGAGAGTTACTCTGGCAGACAGGCTTTTACTAAAGCCAGCAGAGCAGAGGTGAGAATAAAAAAAAGTTGCTTAATTAACATTTTAGGTGTGTTGTAGGTTGAGTGATTTAAGGCAGCTTATAAAACCCTCCCTGTTGCATCCTGAAGGGTATCATTTTTCTTCCTTTTCTATTTTATAGATGTAATCGATTTGTTTCTAATATCTGAACACATTAGCATAGGGAAGATTTTTGATATGCTGGGGTTCTTTTTATATCCATTCTTATGAGGCAGGCATCTTGCTTGAAGATATCAAACAATGTTACTACAGGCAGCGCAATAAAAAAAAATTTCTTATACCTGCCACTCAGTTTTTATGTGTACTTAACACTGCTCTGAAAAATAAACTCTATCTTGAAAAAAAAAAATTTCTTAGATTCTCGCTTCTTAGAAATAGTATATCTCAATCAGGAAAGGAGGTATTTTCATTCCCTATTTTGCATATGAATGAAAGGAATAATACATGATTACCCATCCTTGCCATTCCCAAAATGTATACCCTTTTATCCATAAGGAGGAGCTGTGACCGTTCCTGCATGTGTCAAAACAGATTCAACTCATACATGGTGGGAATCTAGAGGCATAAGCCCTAAGCCCTTAGCACCTCTGTCCTATGGCCTTGTTTCTTGGCGTAGACCTGATTTTTAATCTGCACCCTCTAAATAAGCCATAAAGTTACTTGTAAGTTCCATGGGGAAAAAAAACTTTGCCAATCGTGCTAGGTAAAAATATCCTAGTGAAAATCTCGACCCAGGGATATGCATCACTGTGGTTAAGCACAAGGGTCTTGGATCCAGACAGCCCGGATTTGGAAACTGGCTCCATCACAAACCATAGTGTGTGACCTTGGGCAATTCCGTTTATCGTCTTCTGCTTGGGTTTTCTCACCTATAAAATGCAGACAGTAATAGTAACAACTTCAGAGGGTTCTTATTTTTTAACAAGAGCTACAGCATATCCTTGACAGAAATACCATTTCTCGTTAACTTCACATCTAGCATTACCTGTCTCTGTCATCCCAGATAAATGAATGGCTGGGAAGATTTTTTTTTTTTTAATTTCAGAATATTACAGGGTTACAAATGTTTTCGTTACATGAATTGCTTTTGTACAGTGCGAATCAAAGTTATAAGTGTGTCCATAACACATGCAGTGTACATTGTACCTGTTTTTACTTTCTCACTCAAAGCTACATTTCAATTACTCGACATAAAAGTAGACAGACCATCAATAAAATTTATATTTTTTAAAAAGAAAAGTTGCTCATCACCTAGATTCACATATCAACTTCTGGCAAGCCTTATTTTATTCACCTCCTCCTCCCTTTTCACATCATTATGTAGCATATTCCAAATACCGTACCACTTTGTCTGTGATTATTTTAGTATGTATCTCTAAAAGATTTTTTTAAAAGCCGTATAACCACAATAACACTAAAATACCAAAAAAAGAAGCCTTAATACTTTCAAATATCCAGTAAATGCTCAAATGTCTCATCATATTATAGAATGTTTTAATAGTTTGTTTGAATCAGGATCGAAATAATGCTGGCTATAGAAAGAAATGTTCCTTCATCTACTATTTAATAACTCAGCAGTATAGTTGTATAGAAAAGACCAAGTAAATGTTCAATTCTGACCTCAGTTTATTAATTTTCAAAATACTCCATCTTCCAAGGATGACCAATTATTTTTTAATATATCTCTAAGAACTCATGGATTTAAACATAGTTACTATTCTTACCAATGCTCAAATTGCCCCTTTGGGCAGAGGAAACTTTTCAAGCTGTCTCTTGAGTCTTTTTACACAAACCTAGTAGACTTTAGTAGCATCCTTGATACAGTCCATAATAAAATGTTGAGGCTCATCTTATACATTTCTGAACTATACCTAGAATCAGCCATATCTCCAAGGAGGTCTTGTTTGTATCAGTAGGAAGCAGTATAGTTGACAGAATTTTCTACCATATTTTCTCTCCCTCTCCCTGTATGTATCTACATCTGTGTGTACATATATATACATATAACTGGACCATTTGAAAGTTGCATCATGACACTCTATCCTTAAATATTTCAAGGTACGACTTCTAAAAATAAGAACCAGAAACACAGTAGCACTATGACCTAGGAAAATTAATAATTGTCTATAAGAACACATAATATTTCATTCAAATTCAGATATCTCCAATTCTTCCAGTGCTGTCTTCTGTAACTGTTTTTATTTTAACCAGCATTCGGTCTAAGTCTGCACACTGCATTTGGGTGGCTGTTTAGTTTCTTGTAATCTGGAACCCTATTGATTCTTATTTTATTTCACTTTTTTAAGCTACTAATTCTTTCAAGATCCCACAATTGCTGTTCTGTGGAATATATGCCACCTTTTGGAAATTGGGATCATTTCATCATGATATTCCATTTCTTTCAAATATTGACTCTCCAAAAAATTCTCACCTTGAGCTATCAAAGTAAACTATATATCTAAAATCTTTCCTGGAGCAATATTGATTTTTCTCAGTGTAAAAAGTACATTTGAATTATAGGAACATTGTAGTTTACTGACATAGTATTATTTGTTCTCTTTATGGAGTGCAGAGGGCTCTAAAATCTGTAATTTTCAATGTACATGTAATGACTTAATTTAAGGAATGTCATAAAAAATAGTTTATTATACTTGACCATTTATGCAAAATTTAAACCTGTGAATGTCCACTTACAAAATACCCCTTACCTGGCTATGATGAGATGTCAAAACCCTTGGTAGATATTAAGTAGAAGGAAAGACGGGATAAGTAACAATGCCATCTCTCAGGCTTCCCTGTATTATCAAATCATCTCTAATATTTTATTTTAAATACATAATAATTATTTTTAGTTAACTGTGCCTGCTTCCCTCCAAATTAATAGGTAGCACTCCCAAGCTCGTCTCTTGAGCCTCCTTCCTTCCTTATATTATGAAAAACAAAAAAAAAGAACCTCATTTTTGTCAATTTGTAAGCTACATAGTGAGGCCAGATATTTGCATTTTAAAAAAATATCTCTTAAAGCATGTGTTTTAATCATCCCTGATAAGAATTACCTGTGACTCTTCTTGAACTCAGATTTATGTTATCAACTCCAAGGGAAAGGACCCGAGAAAGGGCATTTTGAACAAATTTCTTGGATGATATCTCTCATAGGCAAGTCTGGGAAATACTGCCCTAGATATAGCTCCTAATCACAAAAATCCTCTTCAATATGATATAGCAGTTCTGATCCAGAGTTCTGAAATCACACTGCCTGGGTTCAGACTTCAGCTATTTTCATTACCTGTACAGAGACCATTTATATTAGAGTCTCTGGGCCTCTGCTTCCTCACTGTATAATAATGAAAACATAACAGTTCCTTCCTCAGAGTCAAATAGGGCACTCATATTAGATGCTTAGTGCCATCTCAGTAAATACTAATCAATAATCATTATTAATAATATTGCATTTTAGTTAACAGCTAAAAATCTCAGTGCATGGGCTTTTCATATGCCTTAATATTATATGCCTAGAAAAAGACCAGGATTAAAAAAAACAAACTTTTTTTCTATTTAAAATTTTGAAATGAAGTTCTTAAAGGAAAACATTGCTTCAAAAATGTTGAGAGGGCCATTCTGGATTCAGCCACTAATTCCCCTTCCTATAAAAATACTCAATTATTTTTGTCTTGATTTGGCATTGGAAACATTAATAATAATTTGTCTCAATAGCTATATCCCTCCTCTAAAAGGACACACTGTTTTCCCTGGTGACTTGTTACATATAATGGTGTGTTACCTCTTTAAAAAATATATCACACAGTAGACAAAATCATCTGTGAAGATATGAAGAATAGGATATGCCATGCAAACAATGAGGACCTACATGAAGCCACTGAGGAAAAAGGATGTGATCCCACAGACCACTCCTCTCAAGGTGGGGAAACTTCAAAGCCAACACAAAAGTACATGGTGAATAGAGAGTTATTAAATAGAACATGGCAATACCTGAAGGTGGTTTTATTCTTGGGGTGAGAAAGAAGAACTATGTTATAGTTTATACTCCACATCTTAAATTGTATTTTAGATAAGAAAGAAAATTCATTGTTATCGCTGGCCTCATGACATGACTACTACACAGACTGTTTTACTTATAACTGGAGAAATAGAGCAAAAAATTAAAAATTTTTACTTTCCATGATTCTCTTGGAACTTAGTCTCAGAGGCCTCAATGCCGAGCATGTCAAACTTTAATATGTGTATGAATTATCAGGATAACTTGGTAAAATGCAGATTCTCATCCCATGGGTTTGGAGTGAGGTCCTCCTATGATGCTCCAGTGACAACACTTTGAAAACTATTAATAAGATCTTAAAGAAAAAGTTTCTCTTTCATCATGGGCAGATTGTGGATACACAAAACTGATTCTGGTCCTTGCCAATTTCTTCTCTTCTACAGTGACTATGAGCCCATCTGCAGGGGTTCAGAATGTAGCCCATTGGGTTTTGTTTTGCTTCACTTAGCTTTTTTAGGAGTAATTTTCTACTGAGAAAGCACAACACAATCTAAGAACCAGGAAATCTCTACTCCCTGGCTTGGGACTGGAGCAATTTCCTGTTTATCCCAAATTATAAGTGGACAGAGACGGGAGAGATGGAACGCTGAAGTTTGTCCGCACATAAAACCAATTCAGAGCTGGATAATGCCAGTGTGTGGATAGGCAAGAGGAATGGGAATAACGACATAAACTATGCTGCATAACCAGAGCAAGCTAAAAGGGACTTTAGAATGAAGTGTGTCTAGACAATTCAAAGAGCTAAAGAAAGGATTAAGATCTAGAAAATATTACAAATACAGACTGATTTAAAAAATAATAAAATAAAATCTCCAGAAATTAAAAATATAGTAGAAATGAAAATAGTAGCATTTTTTGTTTTTGTAGGATGAAATTAACTGGAATAGCTTTACCTGTTTGTGATCCAGAAGAGTGGAAGAGATTAACTTTGGAGGAGAGAAGAAAACCTGAGCAAGACAAATCCTTTGGTAATTAAAGGTATATAGACCACAGAACACAAGAGGAGAGACCAATGAAATGAAGAGAAGAGCTTTCTTATAGCAACAGGAGAAGAACGAGAAAATGAGTATAGGTACACTGGGGTGCATGGATTTGGTGGTGGGAAATAAAGGGGTTTCCATGTAATGGCTTCTTTTTTCCCAGTGAAGTATGGGAAGTGTCCAGTAAGAACGAGCAGACAGGATGTGAGGTACCCAAAGAGACCAGAGAAGAGATAAGACAGTGAGTGCAGCAAGTGAGACATACAGCTTCCTAGGTGAACAGTGGGATTACAGGAAATTGTTGGATGCTCATGTGAAGTTTCTGAATGTTAATTAATACAAAATAAAAACGTATGATGTTCTCTAAGAATGTTCAGTTTTATTAAGGGAGGCACAATGAAAGTGAATGTTTGGTTCAGCTCAGGATGGAATTTTACCAGGTGAGTACAATGGAATTAGAAATAAAATCAGAGTCGAAAGAATCTTCCAGGTAGTAATTCTAATGAGGGAATGACATCGCAGCAGGGCAAAGAGAAAAGTAAAAATAGTCAGGCATTGATAGGAGAGTGGTGGAGTCAGTGCAACTGATGTATCTATGAGGTCGAAGAATTTTAACAGTGGCGGATATTAGATCAAAAGAGCTGGAAGGATAAGAGGTAGCGGAAAGCAGAGGGATGTACTTAGTGTGTAAAATAGAGTTGGATGTACTTAGGGTGGAGAAGAAAACCATTTTCCGTGTGAGAGGGTGGCAGGGGAAACAGAGTCTTCAGAAGAAAGGCAGGTATGAGTTAGGGCAAGGTGAAGGGAGTATTCTGAGAAATTAATGATAGAAGGGAAATTTTTTATTGTCCTCGGAGATCCAGAAGACAAAGTGGACAGATTAATAGGAAATGGTGAAAGACTCATTCCACAGGAGAGATATAAGGAGCATTTTGTCAGTAGGGGTTGAGTAAAATATTAAAAAATACTTAACAATGTTGCTATTATAGGCAGAAAACATTAATCTTTGGATTGTAGGGTAGGGTTGGGGGCAGAGATACAGAGGAAGACAGAGATAGGGTGTTTACAGTAGTGTAGGATGTTCTCTAAAAACCAGATCTCTAAATGCAAATTAGGGAAGTACTATATTTATTTCAGTAGTTTAAGAACAAAATAGGAACCCTGGACCTTTGGCAACTGCTGAGATCAAGTGTAAGGCAAGATACATTGGTTCTGATGTGTCTTAGAGTGGCATGGTTATATGGTTACAAATACTTGGTAATAGCAAAGCAATAACTTTCTTTGCAGTGCATATCAGGTACACGAAATGCTGTGAAAGCCTATGAAAAGCAACTCTTGCAATAGCTACTGCAAACAAAAATCATTTTTCACCTGTGATACTAAATAGAGACCAAGGAGATCACATGTCATGCATAATGAAATGGAATCTATTGCTATTAGACTGCAGAGAATGAAGGGAAAAAAATTTACAGCTTTAGGGAATTCATTTATGGTTTTTAATTAGGGTAGCAACATGCTCCTGTTGCATTTTAAAGATCCTTCTACCTGCAAGATAGAAAATACGCCAAGTACACCAAGGGCACCTTATTTCATATGGTGTGTCTAAATTGTCTACAGTCCAGCAGTACTGGCTCTGGGGATAAAGAAAGATCGTTAAATGTAAAAGGAATGGGAGAAATGACAATGGAAAAGATCTATGGGTAGTAATTACCTAAAATTTTCAAACTTCTGTTTGTCAAAAGATACCATAAACAATGGAAAGAAAAATGACATCCTAGAAAACTCCTTATCAAAAGTATGAATAAGTGGTAATTTCCTAAATGTGTGAAAATTACTCATAAATCCCCTCTATTTAAAAAGTGGAGAAAATACAATAAAAACTCACAGATAAAAATAAATCAATCACTAAATGCATGTAAAAAATGTAGGCTCAATCAGTAACTAAAGAATCAAACATAAACAGTTTAAGTTTGCCAAGTTAACAAATTCTTATTTAAATAACCGTGTTTGATGCTGGGGTTGGGTACAGTGGCATGACGCCAGTCACACATTGTTGGAACCTTTTCTGAGAAGCCACCTGTCCATATAAAAGGTTATAAATATCAGTACTTTTACTTCAGTAATTTGACTTCTAGATAAATTTATCTAATAAAATGATCTGAGATGAGAACCAAACTTTATTTTATGTGAAGATACTTGTAACAGCATTAGTTGTAATAACAAAAATTTAGAAAAAAAATTCATGTTTGACAATGGAGAATTTTTTAAATTATGATTTACTTGATACCATAAAATTACACGCAACCCATAAAATTGTGTTTTTAAATACTATTTAGTAACATTGGAAAATAGTCACTGTATAGGGGTGGGAGTGCAAAAAAAATTTTTTTTAAATAGTCACTGTATAATATTATATTTGAAAAGCAAACTAAATATAGAATAAGAGTTTAATTTTAGGGAGTGAAGTGTGTACTTAGAACAAACATTAAAAATAAATTAATGATATCTATCTCTAGTCAATATATCATTTTTCTTTCTTATATCTTTTTATATTCTCAAATTTTCTATAGTATACATGAATTACCATAAAAATTAAGACAATACATTATTAAAAGAAAGAGGCAACAATTCTCGCTTTCCCTTGCTGCAGGCTTGTTTACTTCTGCCTACAATCCCATATACTAGGCATTGAAGAGGGTATAGAGTTAAGCCCTGTTCAATGCCTAGTATATGTTGGAATCTAACTAAATGTTACCTCATTTAAAAAAAAAAAACTCTGCTCTTTGCTATGCACAAGTAACTAATCTTCTATGGGTGTGTGAATCCCTAAGACAAGTGAACACAAACAAACATCCCTTCAATATCAATGTTCCAGGACATGAAATCATTACAATGGAATTTTGATTTAAGTATAATAGCAAAGTCCATCATCATGTACCAAAGATATAAAATATTCACCTTTCCTTTTTTCTGTATTGCTCAGTGGAATCCTGTCATAATCTCTGGTTTATTGCACTATGAAGCATTACTACATTATACTACGATCCTTGGCTTGTGTATTTTGATCACATGTTTCATGCTCATAAATCCACCAATGCCTTATTTACAATTACAAAAGCCTGTTCAATGGACAGAGAGTAGGATTATTTTATGATATGAGAGAAAACTCCTTAGAAGGCTACAGTCTTGAGAGAATATTTTTGGTGAAATATTAATATAGGACACTTCATTTTAAACAAAGTTCTACTTTAAACATCTTTTAAACAAATTTTAAATTTTATTATTATCGTATTTTAAACAAACAAATCTGTTTTACCTTTAGCAGTTTATTTAGTATCTTTGTGCTCCAGTTTCTCCAAAGATACAATGGGAATAAAAATAATGGCCCTACCTACTATTCAAGATACCTGTTAAGGTAAATCGGGACAATAGAAAGAGGTACAAAAGCTCTCTGAAAAGATAGTATTTACTATTATGATTATTTATAAAACTAGAAAGAAACAAGGATGTTTCCAGTTTTCAATTGTAGATGAGAAAACAAGTCACTGATAGATGAAGTGGCTCACTTAATTTCAGATGATACCTTGAGAATTCTAGTTCTCCATTTGAAAAAGCTAATAAAAATCAAGTTTTTAAAAACAATCTTTTGTGAAATGTACTAAAGGGACATACTATATACATTTGGCAAAGCAAAACACAAAGTGGCCTCAGACTTCTCAACATTAAATTTAAAGACTGTTATATTGCCTGGGGAATTCTAAAGGAGATTTATTTTTTAGTATAATTCTGTAACAGCCGATTGATCAATCAGATGTGACAAATTAATATAGATAATTTTAGAGACAGAAAAACCCAGTAAAGGTATTTTCCATCCAACATTTCTTAAGAAGATATTCTTCAGAGAAATGAAGGTATTGAAAGAAAAAATAGGCAGTTAGAAATTCTAAGGAAAATGTCTCAAGGAAAAGGAAAATATATTGTTGTCATGCTGTTTACTTCTGTAGTGATCAATAAGAAATAGACGAGAATAAACAAACAGTTGGATTGTCAAATCAGACTCTCGGGGAACAGAGTTCTTACCTCGTATCAAACTTTCGTATTAATTCAAAGAATATCTGTAACACAGAGGGATTTGGAGAAGTCCAGGACCACCAGAAATGCTTCCCAGTTGTTTCCATATAACATTTGGACATACCTGGCCAAGATTTAACACATGAGGTCTCAAAGTAATGCATGTGGGCATCGCCTGCCCATAGGGAGTCCTTTCGATTATGAAATATCCTTTTTAATACTCTAATAATGACATAGCCAATAGTGACATTTTCCAACAGGCCACGCGTCATTAATCTATAAAGTCCAATTTTACGTCAAAATGGGTTATTTTTTCCTTTCTTCTAGGTGCCTCTTCTTTTTCCCTCTCTACCACAGTGTCCCCCGTGTAGGAAGGATGGATACAAAACAATTGCTAAACCTATGTCCTCCATACCTGTCATAATAATGTAAACACTATTTGTTGATTTTCAACTTTTAGAAGAATCTATAACAAATTATAAGATAATTATGGTTAATGAATACAATGTAACATTATCATGCTTGACATATAAAACTAAAGAGGACAAAAGTTTGGGTTAGAATGGGAGATTAAAGTTGAAAGAAATGTTAGAAGTGCTAATAACTTCAACTTCAAAGTAGAGAATCAAGAAATACTGTCTATAATTGACCAAATAAGAAATGAATATGTAAGTATATGACTTAACATTATGGAGACCATGAATAGAAGAAGTAAAATTTTAATATACTTATATTAGGTAGGAGGTATGCTATTATTGGTCAATGAGCTATGACTCAATAGATGATACCTAAAATTAATAAACTTAACATACATAGAAATAGCTACAATGTTTTGAGATAGGAATATAATTGCCAGAGACCTAAAGAAATTAAAAATGTGTCCCCTTTTCAGAATGGCACAATGGAGCATGAGAAAAAGGCTTTTCTTTGTAAGTACTCCTGTACTCTATGATACTTTTTAACCATGTGTAGGAATTATTTTTCTATTACTTTGATTTTTTTTTAATTATTAAAATACAGACACAAATATTCCAACCTGGTCACATCTGGGTCCATGCTGAGGCCATAGCATTAAAGAGAAAGCATTATTGACTGTGGTCAGTTCCAAAATCACAGACATAATCAGGAAAATTTCCCCCAAGAGAAGGTGAACAGAGGAATGAAAAGCTAAGGCTCTACAGCCCCACTGTTCTTTCCAAAACTGTGATTCCTGCTGGGTCAGAGACTGATATGGTCTCAAAAAACCACAATCTCCATTTCATTAAGAATAGTGCTTTTCAGTTTTATTAATAGATGGTCACGTGCCACTCATCTACAGAGTATGTTTCCCAGCACCTTGCAACTAGGTGTGGCCATGTGAACTAGTTATGCTAAGGAGACAGGAACATAGTTAATATTTGTTACTTCCAGGTTGCACCCTTAAAAAGAATGGAAATGAACTTTTGTCTTCTTTATTTTCCCATTGCAAGAATTGGATACAGGGATAGAAGCTGTATTTTGAGGATGGCAAGACTCTATCAGGCTGTGACTATCTAACTCTATTCTGTTATGTGAGAGAAAAATATATTTCTAAATTGCTTAAGGCAGTATTTTTGTATCTCCCTTACAGCAGCTTAGACTATACACTAAATAATGCCTCTTACCTTCATTGCCAGCCTTATAGATTTGCGTTGCTTCTTATAAAGGGATTTAGTAGTTGGGTCTCCTTACATTGCATGATTATAGTTGCTCTACGTGCATCTAGTTTGAAATGCTACTATGAGAACAGAATACTCGCTATACTATGTATACGGAGGTATTTAAATTTTAATAAGTTTTTAATAGGGAAGCTTTCTATCACTTGATGCCTGATTTTCCCAAAACCTGTGCAAATGCTTTGTGTCAATCTATGTAATCAAGCAATCATTTATCCATTCATTCATATATTGAGGTTGAGTGTCCACAAAGTACACTGTATTGAGCTAGTAACCTGGGATACAGGAAAGGGAAAATTAAAAACACATATGCATTTTCTTTTTCTTTTTCCTTTTTCTAAACAATTTAAAAGGTTTTTCTGACCTGAATATATGCTACCATGGCCCAGAGAGCCACATCCAAGAAGCCTTAAGCAAGTGGTCTTGCCATGGTTGGGTTACAGTTTGGTTTTTTACTTTTCAGGGAGACAGGAAAGTCATAAATCAATACATGGACGGTGTACATTGGTTTTGCCTGAAAAGGCAGGACATCTTAAAGCAGAGAATTACAGGTCACAGGTGGGTTTAAAGATTCTTTGATTTATAATTGGTTAAAGAAATGAAGCTTTGTCTAAAAGCTTAGAATGTTTTAAGATAAAGAAATCAGAGACAAGCTTGCTAATCAGAGACAAACCACTGGACATATATGCAGATCCCAGTGATCTCTGTTAAGTAAATAGATGATCTGCAGGTGTGGTTTAAGCTTTGTCTTTCTTTTCTGAATTACTTGAATTACTTAAATTACTCTGTCTAGCATCAAATTCTGCTTGTCTACTGATAGCTATATATAATTATCAATATCCACAAATTTTATTGTATTTTCACATACATCTATTGCTATGTAGGATCCCAGTTCTATTTTGATCAAGTTGCTTTCCCTGATTTCCCTACTCATGGTAAAAGCACCATGCCTTGAGAAATCATATTTTTTTGTTTGAAATTGAATGTATTTCATATTTGTTCCACTCAAAAAGCTTCAAATTTTAAAACTTTTATAAACTAAATACTATTGCCCACCTGGGTTATATAAATAAGGTGTTCCCTGTCTTTACCTGGTTTTCTTTTTTTTTTTTCCCATTCCAGTAATGTAGACTAAAAACATCATTGAAGGCTAAATCATTTAATAGTTTCCTAATAGAGCACTTAGGCCTTAATTCAGATTTTATATTAAGTGTCTAACTTCCCACCTTTCCTTGGTCTTTAATATTATGAAATTCTAGCTTTTCTGATTATAAGTATTTGTACCACTTGTATTATTTGTTTTTATTTAAATTTGACTGGTATAGGCTTCCCATATATATTGATACAAACATTTCTGTCCTTGGTTTCAGAACTGCCAGCAGTCACTTGAGTTTTTCTTCCTAGTTTATCTAGTTTTATTACTGACATGTTAAACTGAAGTAGGGGATTGACAAATCTTGAGTCTTTCCTCAACTATATAGATCGAACCTCCTCTGTAAGCCTTGTAGCATTTGCCAAATTACCAGTTATTTTTGGTTGAAAGAAATAGAACGCCCAGTTGAAAATGACTCCATCACTAGGTGTTTATTACTACTTCACATAACAAAAATGTTGAGGTAAACAGTTCCAAGGTTGATTTAATGGCTCTATGATATCATCAAATACCCAGACTCTTCTAATTCTTCAGCTCTGTTATCCTCAAGAAGTTGAGGATGTCTCCTCATGGTTGCAGAATGGATGTAGCATGTCCAAATATTACATCCTCCCACAAAACATGTTCAAAATCAATAAAGGATGACAGGAGCTTCTATTCATACATCTTTCTCCTTTTATCAAGGAGAAGCATTTTTCTAGAAGTCCCAGCATAATTCTCCTCATGTGTTACTGGCCAGTTCTAGTTCACATGATTCTCCTTAGCTGGAAGGAAATTAGGAAACTAAATATCTCGTATTTTCAGCCTATCTCCTGGTGATTGTTTTGGCCAGTGGAATAAAGCAGAGGAAAAAGGCTTTTGGATGTGTAGCCATCAACGTCAGCCACAGTAAAGAAATAACTCTTGTAAAAGGAGACTCAGGAGGGTTCAAACTAGCAAGTACTTTTTCTTTTTGTCTTTATTGAAGTGTAATTTACATATCATGTCTTTACTCCATTTTAAGTGTACAATTAAGTGGTTATTAGTAAATTTGCCAAGTTGTACAGCTATTCACATAAATCAGTTTTAGAGGATTTCCCACCCCTCATTGAGACCCCTAATACCCATCCTCAAATACACTTCAAGCATGCCCCTCCCCTTCACAGTGTTCACCACATCCCCTGGATGTGGGTCCACCCCCCACCCCGAAAATCCCCAGTGAACACTACCATGATTTAAGTACCATAGTGTCAATCAGTCAATAGATGCTTAGTATTTAATTGTAAGGTTTGTATAGGTTATTTACCTAGTCCTCTGTTGTTGGATATATAGGTTTTTCTCTAATATTTCACTATTACAACCATGACTGTGGTGACCATCATTGTATATATATTGAAAATTATGTAAATTTTAATTTCATCTCTGCATTGTGATATCTTTTAGTGGTATCATTTAGTCTATAAGTGAGGCAAATAATTTCCGTTCACTTGGTAGTAGGGTATATAGTAAAGATAACTTAAGTATTTTGCAAATTGTGTACTCTAGCTATGTTAAAGGATGCTTAGGTAAAACATGAAGAAAATATTCCCATGGGAGAAACTGCTTAGGGGACTGCCTTCTATTATTCACCTGTGGAAAGGTTGAAAGATCTCATAAGATATTACTACTCAAATCGTGGTCCTTGGACCAGCAGCATGGACATCACCTGGGAGCTTATTGGAACTGCATATTCCCAGGCATCATCCCAGGCCTTCTGGATCAGAATCTGCCTCTTTGTAACACTTCCTTGGGGCTCACATGCACAGTAAGTAGAATATAGAAAGCACTGAAATATGGGACCAATCCCAACAGCTAGCTGAATCAGAGTAGGAATTCCCTTAATACACTGATGTGAACTTTATATTATATAATATGTACTGATTTCTGGCTTCCACTGCAGACTTCTCAAATTAGAATTTCTAGGAAATGGGTCCCAGGAACTTGTTCTTTAAAAGTTTCCTAGGTGATTGGATACATAGCCAGCTTTGGGAATCTCTAATGTGGAGCAAATGTAATAAATATATGAAGTACATTTTAATTTACACAGAGAACATCAACTGCAATTTTCTCTTCTGAAGGGAATGTCAGAACTAGTGGGCTTATTTGATCTGTTTTTGGATATTGCTTCGTCTTCTGCGTATTTGAAAATTAGAAAAACTAGCTTATTTAAAATCTCAGGAGAATAAGGGGCATCATCTTTTAATTACTTTCTTGAGTACTTACAGTTTGTAATGTACAATTTCATTCTTCTACAAACTCCTATTTATTGCATAAAGAATTTTGTAGAAAAACGCCCTAGTGAGAGGTTTAAATTATTCTACTTTCCTTTCTAATATTTGTTTATATATGTGTGTCTGAGATTTTTTATATATATATAAATTGATATGTCCATACTTTTATCCTCTTATCAATTTGGTATATATTTTCTGTTTTTAGCATTATTAAAACTATATTTTATTGCATTCACACTACCTCTTGCTTAATCTTCTCCACTAATATTAGGCAATTCTTTTCTTTTTTAATTTTATTTTTGCATGTTTGATTTGAAATTCACGGCTCAACAATAGGGTGTTTCTTTCTTTCTTTCTTTTTTTCTTTTCTTTCTTTCTTTTCTTTTCTTTTCTTTTTTTTTGACAGGGCCTAGCTCTGTCACCCAGGCTACAGTGCATTGGCATCATCGTAACTCACTGGAACCTCAAACTCCTGGGCCCAAGCGATCTTCCTGCCTCAGCCTCCCAGGTAGTTGGGATTACAGGCGTGTGCCACCATACCTGGCTAATTTTTTAAACTTTTTAAAGTTTTTATAGAGACAGGGCCTTACTATGTTGCTAAATCTCTAACTCCTGGCCTCAAGTGATCCTCTTGCCTTGACCTCCCAAAGTGCTGGGATTACAGGCATGAGCCACTGTCCTCGGCCTTTTCTGTATTTATTAACTGGATTCAACGCTTAGTTTTATGTGATCTCTCCTCTATATGTCTGTTGAGTTTCTGAAAACCCAGCTATAGGGATAGAGATACTTTAGTACAGTTAGTAATATGGATATTATACTTTCCATTTATCAAATTAGTATTAATCGGTCACTTATGCAGGTACTTAATTTGAACATTTTCTATAATCCTTGCAATAGTTATATGAGGTGAGGATTATTAATTTTCAGATGGTAGAACTGAGGTATAGATATATTAAATAACTTGCGTAATGGGACAGAGTTGGGATTTCTATTCTATCAATTGTATATGTAAAATATTTGCATAGATGATTTAAGAATTCCTCTCCACTAGTTATTTGAGCAGATCATTCTTTCATGTTTTTAACCATTTTGGAACAAATGATTTCTTAAATGGACTCTGTTTAAAATAAGGCTCTTAACATTAAACTGATGAAACTTAAGGGATACCAGTTAGTGGTGTCACTGAAGGACACTCCCTGGCATAGGGGCCTCTGAGGAACAGTTTCATAGTTGGGTTGTCATGGTGCAGTATTTCGCCTTCATCTTTTATCAATGTCCAGAGGTGATCCGACATGTGGGGAGACTGACTTGTGCTAACTCAAACTCCTAAATCTAGGATACAAGTTTATTAATTTAGAATGAGAAATATAGTTGTTAGGTAATGTGCTGCATGTGGTCTGTAGGCTAGATGCATGGGAAGCTAAATTATAATCAGATAAACTGGCTTGGTAAGTATAGAGTCAGAACAAAGTACTAGATGTTCTTGTGTATCTTCCTGATAAGGCAATAGACCGAGCAAATGAACTGAATGTTCGGATTCTGGCTGGATGAGGACATCCTCTTTGTTCAGCAATTCTGAAAAACAAATGAACCTGGTTCTGTATGACCACCATTTATGAGCAGTTTTTTCTTTTTGTAGAGACAGGGTCTTGCTGTATTGCCCTGGCTGGTCTCAAACTCCTGGCCTCAAGCGATCTTCCTGCTTCAGCCTCCCGAGTAGCTGGGACTAAAGGCGCAAGCCACCTCACCCAGCAATAAACCTCCCCCTTTTTTAGGTGTTAATGCCATTGCTGTCTCAAAGTTTTAACATATTGATATGGTAAGACTATGACTATTATACTCTGATTTCTTGGTTGATACTTTGATGTCACCATTTACAAATTGTCATTACCCCAGTGTGTGTTTATTTCATTTACCATTAGTTCTGGAGTGCTACACCATCCCTCCACAGAAAATGGTTTGTGAATGAGATGTTAGCAGTCATTGGGGTGAATGTTTTTTCTGAGAGGCAGAGTGATGAGCTAGAAAGGATTCAGAGTTCAGCGTACTGGGGTTCCAGTGTTGCCTGTGCTAATTAGTACTGTGAGCAAGCCAAACTCCTTAACATTTTAGAGCCTTATTTTTTTTTATTAAATACTTTTATAGAAAAATACAATAACTATTTTGGATGTACAAAAAAGAATAAAGAATAACGTGGAAATTGTGTACCTACTGCTCAGCTTTAAGAAATAAACATTGACAATTAGAGATAATGCTTGTAAAGCATGTGGCACATGTTTGAGTGTTCAATAAATGGTAGTGATAAAGTACTGAACAACCTCATGTTTATCACCATTTTTAAGCCTTTGTAGTATTCGTCCTTACCTGAACAAGTTATTTTATAATACCGTTTTTATATAGTTGATTTCTTTTTTTTGCATTTGCAGAAACAGATCCTTGCAGCCTCTGACTTGGTTCTGTAGATCATTGTTGGTGTTTGCATTAAGAGACATAGCTGATAAGGCCATAGTTTACCTTTTGGAAATGAAATGCTTCTTATCTTGAATAAATACATAGGCAGGTTAGTCATGTTAGTATTGTGCCATGTCTCGTGAAAGGTTTTTTTTTTTTTTCTTTATGGCAGGTTTTGTGTATATTTCTAGCATTCCATATATTATTAATGTTAATATTCATAAAAGGACAATATTTCTTTCTTTCTTTCTGTTTTTTTTTTTTTTTTTGAGACAGAGTCTCACTCTGTTGCCCTGGCTAGAGTGCCGTGGCGTCAGCCTAGCTCACAGCAACCTCAAACTCCTGGGCTGAAGCGATCCTTCTGCTTCAGCCTCCCGAGTAGCTGGGACTACAGGCATGTGCCACCATGCCCGGCTAATTTTTTTT
>CAUYMX010075227.1:0-17334 GCA_963573855.1 Lepilemur septentrionalis | reverse complement strand
TGCCTTAAGAATTGGAAAATTTCCTGAAGCAACTTGTGATGTAAAAAGGTGGCCTCTAATTCTGTGAAAAATAGTATTAGTATTTTTATATAAATTCCATCGAACTCTGGAAGACTGATACCTCCCAGTTTGTTCTTTTTGCTTAAGATTGCTTTGGCTATACGAGGTCTTTTTTGGTTCCATACAAAGTGAAGAATTATTTTTTCTAGTTCTGTAAAGAATGAAGGTGGTACTTTGATGGGGATTGCATTTATTCTGTAGATCACTTTAGATAATATTGACATTTTAACAATATTGATTCTACCAATCCATGAATAAGGTAGATTTTTCCATCTTTTTCCATCTTCCACAATTTCTTTTTTCAGTGTTTTGTAATTCTCCTTGTATAATCCTTTCGTATCTTTTGTTAGATTTATTTCTAGATATTTAATTTTGGCAGGGGCTATTGTAAAAGGTATTGCGTTTTTGATTTGAGTTTCGGCTTGACTGTTTTTGGCATATATGAATGCCTCTGATTTGTGTATATTGATTTTATAACCCGAGACTGCCAAATTCATTTATCAAATCTAGGAGTCTCTTGGAAGAATCCATGGAGTTTTCTAGATATAATATCATATCATCGGCAAAGAGCAAGAGTTTGATCTCATCTGCACCCACTCGGATGCCCTTAATTCCCCCCTCTTGCCTGATTGCTATAGCTAGGACTTCGAACACTATGTTGAATGGAAGAGGAGAAAGTTGGCATCCTTGTCTAGTTCCAATTCAAAGTGGGAATGGTTAGCGAGGTGACACAAGACTGGAAGAATGGGCTCCACATATATTTGCCATCCAATTAGTACTGACTGATTAACACCATGGCGCTGAAATGGTGGTGGTGTCCACCAGAGATTCAGAGGTTGTGGGGGTAGACCCACAGTTGAAGGATGTGGCGAGCATTGTGATGGGGAGGGACATGCTTGAAATGTAGTTGGGGATGGGAATTAGGGGACTTAATAAGGGGAAGGAAATATTCTAAAACTGATTTACATGAATAGCTGTACAACTTGGTAAATTTACTAAAAATCATTTAATTGTTCACTTAAAATGGAGTAATGGCATGCAATGTAAACTATATTTCAATAAATTTGTCAAAAAAAGAATATAATTTGTATTGGCTAAATGTTAAAACAACTATTTCAAAAGCAAAGCCAATTGATATACTCACAAATATATTTAGCAGAATAAATGAAAAAAATCCATCAAATCTGTAAATCACTTTGGGCAGTATGTACATTTTAACAAAATTGATTCTTCCAATCCATAAACATGGGATGTTTTTCATGTGTTTGTGCTAGCTACAATTTTTTTCATCAATGTTTTATAGTTATCCTTTTAGAGATCTTTCACCTCCTTGGTAAAATATATTCCTAGGTATTTTATTTTATTTTTTGCAGCTATTGTAAATGGTATTGAATTCTTGATTAGTTTCTCAGTTTGGCATTAGTGCATAAAATCGGTATTGATTTGTATATACTAATTTTTTTCACTGACACTTTGCTAAGTTTATTTATCAATTCTAAGAGTCTTTTGGAGGAGGTTTTGGGTTTTATAGATCTAAGATCATATCATTGGCAAACAGGGAGAGTTTGACCTCCTCTTTCCCAATTTGGACATCCTTAATTTCTTTCTCTTATCTGAGTGCTCTGGCTAGGACTTCCAGTACTAAGTTGAATAGACATGGTGAAAGTGAACATCCTTGTCTTGTTCCAGTTCGTAAGGGGAATGTTTTCAACTCTTCTATATTTGTTATGATGTTGACTGTGGGTGTGTCATATATGGCTTCTATTCTTTTTAAGTATGTCCCTTCTATGCCTTGTTTTTTAAAGGTTTTTTTTTTTATCATGAAGGGATGCTGGATTTTATTGAATGCCTTTTCCACATCTATTCAGACGACCATATAGTTTTTGTTTTTAATTCTGTTTATATGGTGAATCACAGGTTGATCTGTGTATGTTGAATCATCTGTGCATCCCTGGGATGAAACCCACTTGATCATGGTGAATTAGGTTTTTTGTTTTTGTTTTTGTTTTTTTCCTGAGACAGGATCTCTTTATGTTTACCAGGATGGGATTCAGGAGCATCATCCTAGCTCACTGCTACCTTAAACTTTTGAGCACAAGGGATCCCCCTGTCTTAGTCTCCATAATAGCTGGGACAGCAGCCGTATGCCACCATGCCTGGATAATTTTTCTTTCTTTTTGTAGAGACAGGGCCTCACTACGTTTCTTAGGTTGGTCTCAAACTCCTGACCTCAAGCAAGCCTTCCACCTTGGCCTCCCAAAGGGCTGGGATTACAGGAGTGAGCCACCATGCCTGGCCTGAATTACTTTTTTGATGTGCTGTTGAATTCAGATCACCAGTATTTTATTGAGGATTTTTGCATCTATGCTCATAAGGGATATTGGTCTCTAGTTTTCTTTTTTTATTGCATCCTTTCCTGGCTTTGGTATCAGGGTAATACTGGCTTCATAGAATGTGCTAAGGAGGATTCCCTTCTTCCTGATGTTATGAAATAGTTTGTGTAGGATTGGTATTAGTTATTTTTTATAGGTCTGGTAGAATTAAGCTGTGAATCTGGATGATGCAGGTCTTTTTTTTTTTTTTTTTTTGGTTGGGAGACTTTTTTATCACTGATTCAATCTTGCTACTCATTACTGGTCTGTTCTGGATTTATATTTCTTCCTGATTCAAGCTTGTGTGTTTTCAAACATCTATCTGTTTCCTCTAGGTTTTCTAGTTTGTGTTCATAGAGGTGTTCATAGTAGTTTCAGATGATTTTTTGTATCATCTGAAATGTCTTTGGTATCAGTTGTAATGTCTCCTTTTTCATTTTTGATTGAGTTTGTTGGAATCCATTCTCTTATTTTCTTAGTTAATCTAGCTAGTGGTGCATCTATTTTGTTTATCCTTTCAAAGAGCCAATCTTAGGAATATTTTACCTGTTCCTTATTACTTCTCCAACTATTGCTTTTAACCCAAGTATTATCTTTCTTGTTCATATTAAGTTTTGTGTGTCTAGCTTATAAACCTTATATTTTCCCATATAATTTCTCATAGTTTTCTTATTTTTTGTTTTGTTTTGGAGTATTTCTTATATTTGGTTACCCACACTGATAATTTAGTTACCAATAGTAACTATTCAGTTGTTCATTTCTTTGCAGTATATTTTAGTTCTAGAAAAAACATTTTTTGACATTTTATTGTGCATAAATGAGAGTTTCACTACTGATTGAAATATTTATGCAACTTTCACTTAACATTTATTTCTAAGTAAACCACCTTTTCTAAATGCAACTTGGTCCTGTTGCATTTGCATTAGCTTTGTTAAGAGTTCTCTGCTTATTGAGCCAGGACTAACAATTTCAGGTTTCTTCATATATTTCCACAATAGCATCACAATGATTGAGACTGGCTGCTTTAGAAAGCAAAAACCAAAAAGTATTTTGAGTATACCCTTATACATTGTGAGAGGAGTGTAAATTGGTGCCAACTTTCTGGAACACAATTGGCAAAAAAAAGCTTTAGAAGTAAACATTCCCATTGACATAGTAATTCAGCTTTTAGGGATAGCCTAAGAAAATAATCAGAAAATTGTGAAAGATTTATATGCAATGAATACTAATCTAATCACTCAATAAGTATGTTTTCAAAGAATATTTAGTGATATGGGGAAATACAATGTGATATTTAATGAAGAAATAAGGAAATACAACCTGACATACTAAATGGTCCCATTTTTGCCAGGAAGAGCCAGACGAAGAAGAAAATACAGTAAGGCAGTAGTTGTATCTGGGTGGTGGGACTGCATGGAACTTTGTTTTTTCTTATATGATTGTATTTTACACAATGGACATGTGTTACTTTTATAATCAGAGAATAAATCTAAATTTTTTTTGCCAAAAAAAAAAAAAAAAGAAAAGAAAACGAAAAGACAAGGCATGAACTGGAAGAAAATATTTGCAATATTTACCTGACAAAAGATTTCTGTTGAAAAAGAATTAGTATAATGCCTTAACTGTAACCTAAGGAGAAATAAAATAAATAATTTTACATAAAACATATTATAATGCATACACAAAGTAGTCAGATGCTTACAATTTGAGGTAGACTTATACTAAATATGACAGCTATCATTCAGAATGATACCAGCAAGAGGGTTGCTGTTTATGCCACGATTTTCTAAAATAGAGAACAACTATTATAAGGCTCTGAACAAAACCAAGCACAGAACTCTCTTTTTTTTTTTTTGTTTTCTTGGTAGTTGAATTCTTGGAAATTTCAACTTATATTAAATTATGCAAAATATATAAAAAAGAGTTCTCTGCTTATGGATTTGTATCTCCTTTAAGCTTGATGCATTAAGAATTCTTTATATCTTTGGCAAAAGTTATCTTCTATTTTTGTTTTGGGCCATACTTTTTCACACTAGTCAAAGTCTATCTGACTTCTATCTCTAATGGATACCTCGAAATGTTTTCCCTGTGATGGCCCTCACTAACTCTGGATGCACATTAGAATTAACTGAGGAAGTTTTCAAAATCATTTTCTGGACATGATTTCTCAAGGTTCTGATACAAGAGGTCTGCAGGGATCAGGTTTGTGATTTTAAAATGCTTGCTAAGGATTCTGATGTTTAGGAAGGCTGAAGCTAGAGCAAGCAAGTTAGAACAGGTACAGATTTGCCTCTACCTGGAAAAACTGCTCAGATAGAGATCTCTTAAACATACATTTCAGAAATGTCTTTCAATAGGTTTACTAAAAAACAATTTATATAGATTTGGATATTAATATTTCTTTAAATTTCATATAAAATGATGCATTATACATTTATTTTATTAATTATAATAGCTACATATTAAAAGTTATATTTTTAGGGAAAGGTATATTCAGTAAAAGAGGCAACATATCTTCTTTAATGTTTAAAGTTTAATAACTAAGTTATCATCTTTTATGTGGTAACTAATTATTTATACCATAATTAAGATAAAATAATTAGCCAAGTGAATATTGACTTTACAGTTGCACAGAAAATAACTGGCTGCAAAAATTTTATGTATTAAGGTAATAAATAATATTGAGATACTGGGGAAAATATAACAGAACTATTATAGGCAGTTTTCTCTCAATACTATGTAAAACTTTGATAAGAGACTGTTCACCCAATGCAAAAGTGAGATTTTCTGTTTCCTCAGCTCATCTATTTGATCTGTTCCAATTCTGGGATTTAGTGTCTTTTAATGAGTTATTTTCCAAACTCTGCTGTTATTTTCTCTTAAAAAGAAGCCAATAAGATCAGTATTTGGGAAGTGTTGTTTTAAACATGGCTTAACAGTTTAGTGTTCTCAAATATTAATGTACTAATTTTCCTTCAAAAATTCCAAGAATAATATTTGGATTTCCCCAAATGTTTGAATATGTATTACTTTCTTTTTAAGGTATTGTTCTTAAGATCTGCCAGAACATTATCAGAAGATAGTCTTAGAAACATTGCTTTAAAAATATAACCATTTTGTTGAACTCATTATTTGATATGTGACATATTTTCATGGGCCTGTGATACAGATTTTAATAGTAGGTAATTAGGACACTAGGAAATACTTTTCATTCATTTATTTAAAAAAGTATTTATTAAGAATGTATTCTGAAGCACTCATTGTGCTAACCACTCAGGTTACCAAATGAAAAAAGAAAAGACATCATGGTATTTTAGGAGAGAGGAATGGCAGTCAAAAGGAATATAAAGTTTTGAGTTTGGTCAGTACTATAAAACGGAAGTACATAGTAAAATCAGACCTAGTCCTTAATAGACATGGCTGTAACCAGGGAATAAATTTGCCTCCAAAAGAGTAATGTTTCTTAGCTCCAAAAGAGAAAAGCTGTAATATTCAAGTCTACAAAGAAAAGTTCATTGCAATGCATACAGCATAAATGAGTGAAAAAATTATTATAATTAATTAATTATTGATTAGAATCAATTATTTCTCCATGTCAGAGGTTTGTATAATAGATTTTGTTCTTGCTGTTTGGAAGTGGACAGTGCAAATACACCAAGAATGAGCAGATGTATGAACACTTTACATGAATATATTTAGCTGTTTGAAAAATAATTAAATGTTTTATTTACATACAAGTTGAGAGATGAGAGTATTACAAAGACAAGGAGCAGAAAACTATGAGAAAATACAAATGTATAATGAGAAGAGTTGATATTATTGATAAAGTAAATAGAAGAGCCCCCTCTCACATTATCATCAAACTTTCTGCTTCATCATTTCTATCTCAAAATTGATGGTCTGATAGAAAAATTTTAAGTACTTTCTTCCATTTTATCCTCCACTTCCCCCCCCATTTTCCTTTTGCTAACAACCTAGTGTTCTGATTCCTAAATGACTGAACGATTTCATTCTTTGGTTATTTATCAACAACACCTAATTTTCTCATTCTATGTAGATTGTCTCTCCAGTGAAGGCTGAGTGACTCTCAATACCAGGAGACTGCATAGAAAATTTTCAGGATTTTAATCATCAGTGTTTCCCTTTGGGGACCTAGAGAATATTACTTTAGCCAAATGCCTGCAAAGGAAGGAATCCCATTGAGACCTACATGAAAGAGTCAGATATTATTTTTAAATTACCTTATTTTTTAAGGATCCATGAATATGAAGTTGAGTCAGTTATAGAGTGTGAGATATAAATCTATTTGCCCTTGCCAGTAATTCATAAAAGAATTGATTTTCAAATGAGAGATTAACTTTTAAATCATATCCTTAATAGTAAGAAGGTAAGCTGAAGTCCATATTACTTGTACTTTTTCTAAAACAACACATAAAATAAGGTTTGATTTTTTCTCTAGGTAAATGAATCAGTCAATAAACATTTCTTTTTTATTTGCCTTATCTCTCCCTCCACTAACTTGACAGCTCCATGAGGGTTGTCGTGGGTTTGTTCATAGTTGAGTCATCTGCACCTACAGCAGTGCTGGCACAGACTAGCAATGGATGAGCAGGGCTGGAGCCTATTTTAGTTCCCCTGACCCTTCCTCTCCTTCCCTGCCTCTCTCCCCAAAAGGAACCAGTGTCCTGACGTTTTTTATGACTTCCCCATCCTTGTCTTTGTGTACTCTAATTTTTTTCCTTTATTGAAGTATACTTTACATATCATGCCTTTACTCCACTTTAAGTGTACAATTAAATGATTTTCAGTGAATTTACCGAGGTGTAAAGTTAATCACATAAATCAGTTTTTGAGGAATTCCTTTCCCCTATTGAGACCCCTAATTCCACTCCCCAACTACTTTTCTAGCATGTCCGACCCCTCCACAGTGCCCACCACATCGCTCAGACGTGAATTTACCCCCAACCCCCAAATCCCTAGTGAACACTTCCACCATTTGAGCACCATAGTGTTAATCAGTCAATACCAGTTTGATGGCGAGTATAAGTGGGGCTCATTCTTCAGGTCTTGTGTCAACTCACTTCGAATAATGCGTTCAAGCTTAATCCAGGATAATATAAGCGGTGCTAGCTCACTATCATTTCTTAAAATTGAGTAGTATTCCATTGTGAACATATACCAGATTTTAACAATCCACTCATGAATTGACGGGCACTTATTTCAGGTTTTTAAAAGAAAAAGGAAACTTTTGCTATGGTAGTAATTAACAACTGGTGCAGATGGCATTGATCAAAGTTTACCCTGAACAGCTGTAGTTTCTGTAATCTACAACCCAGCTGTCCCAGACAGTATTTTTAGCACTTTACTGTCTTAATACAAGAGGCAGTAGTCAAAATATAGTTGAAAGATAATAATACCATTATGGAGATTCTAAGAATGGAATTAAGTTTATTCTCTCTCTTTTTAAAATTTTTTTTTGTTTTTTGCAAATAACCCTAATGGAGTGGACAGGTGTACCTTTATGATAGAATCTATAATAGTTACAAAGGTACCCTTTTGAAAATTGAAATCATGAATGTACCTTCAATAACCTCATCTCTCTTCAAATCCTATAACAATAGTCCAAAATTAGGATCATGACCATTTCCATTTTGGTAAAAAAGAAAGAAAGAATTATAAAATTACTATCACTTAATAAGAAAATATTTGTTGAGTGAGTTAGAGGATAAGAAGCACATGGGCAGGGATTCGCCAGAAAAAAATGTGAAGTGCTGAAAAATACTGATTAGATTTCAAAGATCAATTGCTAGAAAGATAGACACAGAGACAGAAAGACAGTTTATATAAATATACATGTATGAATTAACATGTAGAGGAAAAGATACCAAAACCATATTTTGTCCAAATTCTCCACGGCTTAGTCTTAAAACTAATATTCCACCAAAGATCAATGTCATTATAGCATAAACTTCTCAGTATAAGAATAAATCTAATATGTTATCCATTTTTAAATCATGAGTATTATTCTTAAAAATTGGAATGGCTTCATTTTTAACACTTAATTAAACCACAGGAACAATAATTTCTCTAGACTTCTTAGCCATTGGATCACTCCAGCAATCAGTGTATCACATTTTTGCAATAATAAATATTTGCTTTTAATTCAACTGAGGTTTGCCTTCATAGAATACCTCATTTTTCCATCAATTATTTTACTATTCTTAATCTACATATTCTTTATTATGCCTAGATAAAATAATATGCATCACTGATTTTTTACATGGTATTGGACATGTTCTTTATTTGGAAATTTTGAAGAGACTAAATGGGTATTTTGCTTTTATGTCACTTTTACAACATATCAAAAATGTCCAAATACGATTTTTATTCCAAAAAACTAAAGGCCAAAACAACATTTAAGAACTAAAAAACAATATACAGCTTTAAAAAATTATGTTGTTTTATATTATAAAAACCACATACAAATCCTTAAAGTTTGGATTTGTGATATTATCTAATCTTTATCCTGTGTAGAACTATTATTTAAATTTATATGTCTATTTATAGTCACTTAAAGTTATACAATGATCAATCCAGCAATATTTAGCTAATGCACTTGCAATTATTATTGCTATTACTTTTCAATTTTATGCCTATTTGTTATTTAAATGTTATTAATTGTTGCATACATAATTGCCATCATCACAAATTACTACATTTGATTTTAGCAATAATAAATACATGATTATATTTTAACAAGGAAACCTCAGTAGATAAAATACATAAGGAGACACTCATATCAAGTTACAACCAAAGTACTTTATTTGAGATGAATATTGACAATAAATCTTAAGATATTAATAATATTCTAAGTTATATGGTATTTAAAATCTTAAGGTATAATAATAATTCAAATGACATGCTATTATGATAATTATGAGTAAACTACAGGTTCTAACAATCATTAATTCCTGACAATTTCAAGAATGTCAGATACAACACTGATGAATAGCAAATTTTAGTTAAATATGTGTCTGTAAAAAATACACATATTTGAGGGGTCTTTGAAAAGTTCAGAGAAAATGCATATTTTAAGAAAAAACTTGCATGGATTTTTAAAAATTTTTTTGCCCCAAATCAACTCATACTAACTTGTTAAAACATGTCTGAACAAGATCCAATTTGAGGCACTAGGAAGGAGACATCAGTTTGGAAAGAGCCCCTACCAGAGCACCATGAATTCTGCTAAAATCGAAGCAAGAGCAAACATCAGATTTTTGAAGCTCAGGGAGAAGAACGGTGAAATCACTGAGGCTTTCTGAAAAGTTTATGGGGAAAATGCCCCCCCCAAAATCAGCAGTTTACAAATGCTTGACTCATTTTAAGAAGGGACATGATGGTGTTGAAGATGAAGCCTGCAGTGGCAGCCCGTCCACATCAATTTGCAAGGGAAAAACTCATCTTGTTCATGCCCTGATTGAAAAGGACTGAGGACTAACAACAGAAACAATAGCCCACACCAAAGACATCTCAGTTGGTCCAGCTTATGCAATTTTGAGTGAAAAATTAAAGTTGAGCAAACTTTCCACTCCATGGGTGCCAAAACTGTTGCTCCAAGATCTGGTACAGAGGAGAGGAAGGCTTTCCATGGAAATTTTAAACAAGTGGGATCAAGGTCCTGATGCATGTCTTTGAAGAACCTTAACAGGAGATGAAATGTGGCTTTACCAGTACAAGAAAGCAAAAACTGAAGACAAAGCACACTCACAGCCAGGGTTACCAAGAGGTGGACGTGTCCAGTCAAAGCAAAAGTGGACCAGTCAAGAGCAAAAGACCTGGTAACAGTTTTTTGGGGATGCTCAAGGCATTTTGCTTGTTGACTTTCTGGAGGGTGAAAAAATGGCAACATCTGCTTATTATGAAACTGTTTTGAGAAAATTAGCCAATGCTATGTCAATGTATATAATTTTGTATATATCTTAATATATATTCAATACATTAATTTTATATACTAATATATATAAATATCTATTTAATTTTATGACAGAATATTTGCATCAGCAGAATTACTAATGACTGACCACCTCGTTCCTACCTACCTCAACCATTCTCCTCTCCATACAATGAAAACTTGGATTCTACAGTTATTTACTATTCAGACCCAAGGTCAAACTTCCACCAAGCCAGGTGATCTACTATGAGTATTGAGTGGAAGCTGTTTCCAAAGGTGGGCCTGGAACTTTTCTGACATCCCAGTTAGTCTCACAGATCTATTAGGAACCTTCAGGGTTGGCCAAGACTCTGTTCCAATCTCTGTCCCTGTGCCTGTTCTGATGAGACTTTAAAAAAAAAAAAAAAAAATCTTATGAATGCTCTAGTTGATGTTATTCAGTTTCATAGCTTTAAATACCACCTATCTGTTGATATGCCCCAGATTTACATTTATAGCTCTATTTATATCTATAGCTCACACTTTTCCCCAAATTCCAGAAACCATGTGCCCCCCCCATACTAGCACCAAAAACTTATATTCAAAAGCAAATTTCTCTATCACCACCCACATGATCTTATCCCATAGTCTTCCCAAACTCAGGTAACAGCAACTCTATTTTCTTGTGTTTTCCCTTTTTCTCACACCCTCACTCCTTATAGCAGTCAATCATGTAAGTGCTTTAAGGATGAGTCTTTGAGTGTTGTGGTCTGGGCAGCAAGGCATAGGATTGTGGTTTTGTACATGCAACACCAAAACAGCAAGTTAAGGGAATAATTTCCATTAAATAAATGAACAAAGAAACGAAGTTCACCCTTATATTTGAATCCACTCATGCAATCAGTTAACTCAATAGCCTATGGAGACACAGACTACATGTCCTTTTGTAGGTCTGAGTCATGATCTGTACATATTAAATGTATCTGCAGCAAAGTACCGTATGGATTTGTCTCATGTAAACTTTGAGTCATCTTCTTACCAGTGGGAGTTTATTAAATATTATTTGCTGGTCAGAGAAGTAGAAACACCTCCTTCTCCCACATGGAGACTGGGTATATGAATATACAGTGAAAGCTCCAATGACTAACACAGCAAACTTATAAAATAAAAAGTAACATGGAGCTCCTTTCTGCAGAAAACCCTATGCTGTATCTGCTCCTCAGATGGCTGAACAAAGCGTCCGGTGCTCATCCTGTGAGCATCGTACTTCCTGTTGCTCAGGACATGGGTCATCGCCTCCTTGGATGGATATTACTATGCATGACCCTTGCTCTGGCTTCATCTATAACAAAAGAACAGAATATAAATGTGTGGAGACGTCAAGTAGTACTACAGAAATTTCTCCTTAGTTACTGATCACTCAGAAGTGAAGAGCAAGATTAAAATTTAAGGAATACCTATCCAGTTCCATTCTGCAGAGGTGGAATCTACCCACCTTGAAGACTGACGCTTCCATGAAAAGAGGACCCATGGCTTCCCCATCTTTGAATACTGTGAGTCTGACATGTATCCTGCAGGTGCTCAAAAATCATCGTTGATGAAGTGAGACACGTGAAGCTTTTAGAATAAACAATTGCATCCCAATTTTCTATTTAATATTTTAAATAAAAGCTGATGTGTCACTAAAGTAAACCCATTAGAACAAAGCAAGGGAACAGACCTCACCAGTATATCTGCCAGCCTTACCTGCAATTTTTCATCCAAGAGCTATATTGTTAGTTAGCCTGTCAATATCATATTGATGGAGAGGAAAGCCGAATTCATCTTCCTGTCTTTCTTTCTGTGCATGCTTCAACTCTGTGATTCTTCAATTACCTACGCCCAATGACAGGACATTTTTTACTACCCGATTTTCTGTACACCGAATTCAAAATGTGTCAGGTACTTCCAACAATTTGTCTTCTTTGACATTATGCAGTTTTGAACATTTGTGTACATCACTCCGGACATAAGTGCCTCACTCAGCCGAGAGACCTCTCAGAGTCCCCAGCGAAAGGTTAAAGGCTGTGCTTTGACTTTAAGTATAATGGCTCTCAGAGGATTATCTAAGAAAAAGGTGCACTTGGCAAATATTTTGAGTTATATTCACAGTCTAACAAATTCCAGTAGCAAAATGACGTTCTTTCTTCTACGGTAGTCACAGAATTTCAGATTCATCGAAGCATAGCAAGAAGGAAACTTGGGCTTTTTAAATAAAGAATTATATTCGCAAAAGGCACAAGGGAGAACTATGATAGGAGGGTACAATATTGTCTTTTGGCAACACCGTACCAGAATCTCTAGAGAGAAAATTGCACAATTTCCCTCAGCAAGCCATCACCATGCACATCTGTTACTTTCATGAAAAACAGAGCCTGAATACCACATTCTCTGTGGATCGCTTCTTGTCCCGTGGTCTTTAACAGTGGAGGCAGCCAGCTCTGGGCCTTGAATTGAAGGTCATTCTTTCTTTTCACTCTAACCTTTGCTTCTCTGGCTTAGATACTTCACAGTGATGACTGGATTTATAGCAAACCTAATGGAATAAGAAAATATTAATACTGTGAGAATAAAAATGACAGTATTAAACACTAACACACTTCAAAGCTTTCTATTAAAAATGGTTTATTTAACTATACATTTTCCATCGTTGCCTCACAAGGTTCGTACGTTTGCATTTCAAAATCTGTGATCGTCTTAACCTCGCCATGTACTTGTCTCATTCTTTCCCTTCCAAACACATCTTCCTTTTTTCTTTTTACAATGCCTAACTTTGTCGATGAATGCCAGCCAAAACTTATATTTTCACAGCACTTTTAAAGTTACAGACACCAATTTGATGAGATTTGAGAATATTCCAAGATCTTACAACCAAGAATTCTTTTTTCCTTTGATGAACATGACACTAAAATTCCATGACGAGGTTCGTATCTTTTGGGTTAAATGCCATCCTTACCACAAGAGTTTCATTTATAATGTAAAGAATAAACTTTTAGGGATCTAAAAACACTATAGATCTGAGGGGAGAGTATTATGGAGAAGAAAGAGACTATTCGTTATTTGGTGATTATTCTTCTCTAGATCCGTTTACATCTATTCTTATTTAGTGTGTGGGACAGCCCATTTTATAAATGAGCACACCGAGGTTTAGAAAATTTAAGTAACTTGTTCTAAATAACCATCCAGTGACTGGCAGATTCTAAAGCTGGCCAGTAAGGGTACAAGGAAAAATGTCAAAAACCAGCTTCACCCTTTTCAGATGCAGTGCTCACATAAAAATGATGGTTGATTTATCCAATTAAATTAAGATTTAATTAATTTAATTAAAGATTATAAGTGCAAAGGCAATTTGTATTAAAGACAAAATGCATTACCAAAATGTCTCTCATTTCTCTCCATTCAAACTAGTTGCTTGGGCCTATTCAGGAGGAACCATGACGTGGAAAGAGCGTGTTCTTTGGAGTCATACATGCTTGAGTTAAAGTATAAATTTTTCACTCCCAGCTATGTGACTTTGGGAAATTATTTAATCTTGCTGAAATCTGAGGGTCCTACTTAATAAAGTAAGGATTGTCCTGAAAATAAAATGATTCGAGAATGAAGACTAAAATGAGAATAACTCTTCCTTTTGGAATATCTGGCACAAAATATTTACTGATTAAACCAATGTAAAAATAACATATACAATAATAATAATAATAATAGAAACAGTAATAATAGAAAACCTAAGAGGAAAGGAAAGGCACCGCTCCCTAGATCTTCCAAGTCACAGTAGAGCTTGCAAAACAGAAAACTGAAATCCTCTTATAACATAAGGACGTTTATTTTCATTCTTTCAGGTTTGTCCATGTTCTGTGTTTTCATAGAGACATTTTGCATTACACAGTTTGAATGGACTTTAAACCTAATCTGGCCTTTGTTTTTAACAAGATTTACACCTCAGCCAGCCTTATCAAACAAGCGCAAGTCTGTTGTGCCCCAGAGGGGCTTCACCTGCTACTTTAGACAAACAGCAGCTGAAATGCATGTTGCAGATGGAAACAGCCCTACCAGCTGGTGCCACTGCTTGCTGACACAAAGCAGTGTTTCGGTGATGAGCCTCCTCTCGTGCTTGGGAACACTCTGGGTTGTATTTTGAGCCACAGATCTTGGGTTTCCTTGAGTGACTGCTCAGCTGCAGGGCTGATGGCCATGAACCAGATGACCGTAAAGAGGATGTCCATACAATGTCAGAAACTGACACCAGATGCAAGACCACAGTGTAAGAGGAACCACAGGAGGCTAAGCTCAAACTCTGCACGTTTCTGATCACTATAACTGTAGAACAGGAGGGAAAAGACTGTGAGGCCAGGAATACATGTGCAGTGTATGTGGCAGGGGATGACAGGGGCTCTGGGCACAATGATGACGTGGACCCAGATTCACTCCAGGTTTGGCCTCGTCAGTGCTCATGGCTCTCCACCGGAGTCTTACGACCCTCTGTCTTTCCACTTCCTGCCTTTCCAGACTCTGTTGTCCTAGCTACCTTCAACACTTAACATTTCCTTTCCTCCAACAAATCCTTCACATTTCCACCAACTTTTCTCTAAAATATATATATCATTCTCTTTCCTCTGCTTAATAGAGAAAAAATGGCTCCACATTCTCCCTGCAAGATTGAATTTGTACTTCTTATGTGACACATATAGACTTTCAAGACCTAAAAGCCATCTCACTGGCACTGTTGTCCCCTGGCATTCCCCTCTGCCACACGCACAAAGACACATGGGGCCGCTGAGGGGACACTTAGCTCCTGCTTGAGGCTTTAAATATCTTCTTTCATGTAGAAGTCTGTGTGCCAGCACTGTGTGTTCAATAAGCCACCCTTTTGCCACTGAACTAAAATATCATTTTTGTCTGATACTTTATCTTGTGTATATTGGACTCTGTTTTCAGGCTCAATTTGATTAAAATTATTTGGTTTACTATTTGGCTAAACTAATCTCTTTATCTATTCCAATGCTATCTTTAGTTGACTCCAGTGACTTTGTAGTATTTGCTGACATCTCCAAAATGGCTTTTAAAAGGAGTCGTCTTGGCTGTTCCCAAAGATTTGTGTTTTATATGAATTTTAAGATTCTGTCATCCAATTCTAAATTGGATACATTCTGTTGGGATTTTAAATGTAATTTTATTAAATTTACATATTAATATTGAGATAATTGACTAATGAGGTATAGATAATGCTTTTCATTGTGACTGGCTTTTTGAAAATGTCAGATACATTTTCTTTGTTAAAGGCCTTATTAATTCTTTTCCAAAAAGGATATGACAAATCACTGTAGCCATTTTGTACACCCCAAAGCTATTTTGCCTTTTTATAGCTTTTGAGAGCAAGGAAAGAAAAATAAATGTTTAAAAGGAAATAGTGGTGAGGAATTTCTGGATAGCTAAGGTAATGCCAATCACGTAAATCTTTACACATCCTCCAAAACACTGTATATATCACCAATGAGAGCTAATATAACCACACAAATGCTATGCCTTCAGCAAAACTACATAATGAAAAACACAACAAATTCCACAAAAATAGCATCTTAGCTGAGACCAATCATATCAGTTATATCAATATTTTCAATTTGGCTCACAATACGAGAGCCAACCACATGCCACACACAAGAGACACACCCAAAACAAAGTGATTCAGAAAGACTAAGGTAAGGGGTGCACCAAACACACAAGGCAAATGAGATCAGTGATAAAACCAGGGTGGTGATCCTGACCGTAGACATCATGGAATCTGAGTCAAAACATTAAATGGAACAAATTAAACACCATTAAATCATTTTAAGTATTTTATATTGACATATAGGAGATATGAATACTTACGCACCAAGTAACACATCAACTCCTTCATGAGGCAGAAACTATGAGAGATGAACGATAGATATAAACACACTTTCCATGCAAGAGATATGAGGTGGACAAAAAATAATGAAGAATATTAAAAATTTCAAGTACAATCTTAGGTCTTCCCTTAACAAGACACACACATTAATACATATATGTACATTGTGTGTGCATATAGTGAGCAGAAATTAAAAAGTATTTTTAAAAAAAGGAAAAAAATTCCACAGCAATAGGAGCATGTCAGAAGAGTACAGGAGCCAATTGAAAGAGCCACCAATGGCTAAAGCTGGAAAAATTTGAGCAATACTAGTTAGTATTGGATTATGACCCAAAATATAAATATCCATGGATCCATGTGATATAAATGGCTGCATAAATTATTATAATAAATATGGGACAAGAGACAAATTTCCCATGCAGAAGAATTTCAAATATTTTATGTAAATATTCCACCCTCAAGGAGGCAAAACCTAACTTCCCACTGCTCAGGAATGGGATGTACTTAGTGACTTCCTTCCTGGCAATCAAGGCCAAAATCAACAGTCATAAATCACGTTGATACTATGTATGTTCAATATGATGTGATAAGCATACTACTTCACATCTGTGGTCTTCCTCCCAATAACCCATAACCCCACTCTTTTTTTTTAACTGTAATTTTCATGCCATGTCTTTATTCCATTTTAAGTATACAATTAAATGGTTATTAGTAAATTTACCAAGTTGGACAGCTATTCGCATAAATCAGTTTTAGAGGATTTCCCACCCCCCCATTGAGACTCCTAATACCCATCCCCAAATACACGTCAAGCATGCCCCTCCCCTTCACAGTGCTCACCACATCCCCCAGATGTGGGTCACCCCCAACCCCCAAAATCCCCAGTGAACACTACCACCACTTAAGCACCATAGTGTCAATCAGTCAATACCAATTTGATGGCGAGTACAAGTGGGGCCCATTCTTCGGGTCTTGTGTCACCTCACTTCGAATAATGGGCTTAAGCTTAATCCAGGATAATATAAGTGGTGCTAGCTCACTGTCGT
>CAUYMX010075225.1:0-22749 GCA_963573855.1 Lepilemur septentrionalis | reverse complement strand
CTCGCAGAAGTATTTTGTGTAAGGTTGCAGTGGCCTTTGTACAAGGTTGTGGTTTTGTGGAGGCTTTTGTGACTGTTTTTGTTATCAGACATTTGTGCATAAGAACCTCCTTCATGGCCTTCCCTGGCTCTATTTGTCAGGGCTTTTTTTTTGTTTATTTGTTTGTTTTTTTAGCCCGGGTGACTCCATTTCAAATCTGACAACTTTTATGTCTTTCACACATAGATCTTTATTTTTTGTTAAAATAATACCATTTTTTAAGATCGAACATTATGTATGCGATCGTTAACTACATGCCTAAAGGCTCCATAGCGTACAAGGAGCACAGATTCTAAGGTCCATTCTGCAAGTTCCTTCCAGACTGGCCTCAGACACAAGGCCAGGAAGGCACCTCTGACCAGGGCCCTGCCTGGGGCGCAGTGCTGCAATGGTGCGTGGGATGATTAAAAGCCATTAGTGTTCACGAGCTCCTTGTAATTCCAAGAGTTCTGACTAGAAAGCCATTTAAATTGCTCTGCGGTTACCTTGGAGAATGAGACAGTACGGAATTAAAGTGCACATGATTATTCAGCTGTGTATGAGGGAGCCGCTGTGATCAAAGCGGCCACACTATTAATAACAATAAAAAAATCAGCCTAATATGATTCACTTTTTCTGAAGGAATCATTATAATTAATGACAATGTTTTATCACCAGTTTCTTCAAATACATAAATATTTCAAGATTAACTCTGCTAATTGGGATAACAAATTCTTCACGGGTGTCATAATACACCATAAAGCAGTGTTTTATGTGCCGACTGGGGTCTGAGAATCATGAACGGTGTGGGGACGCCCAGGGCTGGGCTCCAGTGCCTGCGGCTGGGCGAGGCCTGTGACACCAGGCACAGCACAAGGACTTCCTCCAGCTGATTCTACCTGCAGTCTGGGGAGCCTGACTCACCCGCAGAGCCCCTTGTGAGGAGAGCGGCTCTAGTGCAGTGAATGCAGGGAGGCCCCCAGGCAATTCAGAGCACCCAGGAGCCTCGGTGTGGGTTCACTTTGGGGCTAGTGGATGTGTTCGACAGTGCAAGGCAAGGTGTGTGTGCTGCTTCTGACTGTTGTAGTATTAGTATCACTACATGTCTCATTGGTTTTGTCTGCTTGATTTATCATTTCTGAGAAGATCTGCTAAAATCTACAGGAGGAAAAATTTATTTCTACCCACAATTCTTACAATTATAAAAATGTATGTATTATATGTAAAAAATATTTTTACAGCATATATTTTAAGTGAATATACTCTAATGATTGTGCGTCTTCATTCTCTGTGATAATGGACTTCCAAGGTTCCATAACATATCAAGATCTTCCACTTTCTTGAAAAGTAACATGAGACCTGAAGTATTATCTGGTATTATTTTTAAACATTATTTTCAACTTTTATTCCCTAGGTTTAAGTGTTCCTCAAATAGGTAATGAATAGTTGCAATTTTTTTTTCAATATGAGATTTTAATCTTTAAATTAATATAATTACAGTTTTATATGTATTACTACTTTTGCCTTACTAGGTATTATTTTGTCTTTTTCATTGCATTTATAACATAATATGTATAACTTTTCCTGGTCTTCTTTTCATAACAGACACTCACCCTTGTCCTTCTGCATTAAAATAGATGCATTTTGTTCTCATCTGTATCCCTACATGCTCCGGACCCTCCCCTCCTCTCACTCTTTTCCCTTGTACATAGACCGGATTCCTGGACTTGGTTTAGAATTGCTCCTGCCCTGTGTGGCTCTGTGAGGTCTGTGACCAGCCCCTGGGGGAAGGGAAGTGAACCAGCATTTTGTGAGAACCCTGACTCTGCTGAGGACCATGCCAGGTGCTTCACGAATATTACCACGGATGCTCATTCCAGACCCGCAGAGAAGGTGCAATGGCCCCATTTCACAGGGAAGGAGGCAGGGCTGGGGTTGGCTGAGTGGTCCAGGGCCACAGAGGAAGAGCATTTTGTGTGGAGGATCCCAGGCTGGGGGACATCGGGTTCTTGCTGCCCAGAGCGATGGTCCTGAGAATTTCTGTGCCCTGGGGCCAGGGACATCCCAGGTGCCTCTGGATTTCGCCTGTGAGTCAGCAGCCTGGAGCAGCGGGAGGAACATGGATTAACTTAGGAATCTGGGGCTCTCTGAAATCTGAGGGCAGTTATGGCACTTGACCAAATTTTAGGGCAAGCCAGAGAGAACTTGCAGAACCTGAACTTCACTCCTGAAGCAGACATAGGGTGGGAGAGCCCTGCCTTTGATGTGAGCTTCTAGCCAGGGTTCCCAGACCAGTGGCCTCTCCTTTATGATGACCCAGAGGAGTTTATAAAGCGACACCCGAGCTGGACAGTGTGACTCAAAGTGTGGTCTGTAAACTGGCAGTGTCAGCAAGCCCTGGCAGCCTGTCAGAAAGGCCAAGTCTCAGGTCCCGTACCCAAGCCCGCTCACGCAGAATCTCTGCGCAGGGCCGGCGGGCTGTGCGTCAGTGAGATCACCACTCCTTTCTCAAGCACGCCAAAGCTTGGCAAGTGCTGACTTCCATGACCTAATTTATTCATTTTTTTATTAGGGGGTACGAGTACAGTTTTGTTACATGGATAGTGTGTGGCCTTGAAGTCTGGGCTTTTAATATGAACATCACCGAAATAGTGTACCTTGCACCCATGAAGTAATTTTTCAACCCTCACCACCCCACCCTCTCACCCTTACAAGTCTCCACCGTCCATTATTCCTATCTATGACCATGTGTGCACGTTGTTTGGGTCCCACTTGTAAGTGAGAACATGCGTATTTGACTTTCCGTGTCTGGGTTATTTCACTTAACATAATGGCCTGCGGTTCCATCCATGTTGCTGCAAAAGACACGATTTCATTCTTTTCCATGGCTGAGTAGTAGTCCATGGTGTGTGTGTGTGTGTGTGTGTGTGTGTGTGTGTGTGTGTGTCTCATGTTTTTAGCCAGTTATCTGTGGATAGACACTAAGGTTGATTCCATATCTTTGCTATTGTGACTAGTGCTGCAGTAAACATATTACTATAAGTGCAGATATCTTTTTGATATATTGATTTCTCTTCCTTTGGGTAGATACCCAGTAGTGGGATTGCTGGATTGAATGATACTTTGATTTTTAGTTCTTTAAGAAATCTCTATATTGTTTTCCACAGAGGTTGTACTAATTTACATTCTAACCAACAATGTGTAAGTATTCCCTTTTCTCTGCATCTGCACCAACATCTGTTAGTTTTTGACTTTTTAATTGTAGTCATTCTGACTTGTGTAAGATAGTATCTCTTTGTGATTTTAATTTGCATTTCTCTGATGATTAGTGGTGTTGCACGTTTTTCTATACTTTGATCCTCTGAAAGGTATTGTAGAGAATTGGTAAATTTCTTCCTTAAATGTTTGGTAGAATTTACCAGCGAACCCATCTGGGCCTGGTGCTTTCTGCTTTCAGAGGTTATTAATTACTGACTTTGTTTTTTTGGTAAATACAGCCCTAGTTATATTGTCTATTTCTTATTGTGTGAGTTTTTGCAGTTTGCATCTTTCAAATAATTGATGCATTTCATCTAGATTATCAAATCCATGTGCATGAAGTTGTTTATAGTATTTCTTTATTCTCTTTCTAATGACCATGGCATTTGTAAGTGATGTCCCCTATTTCATTTCAGATATTAGTAATTTCTATCCTCTCTCTCTTTTATTTTTTGTTAGCTTGACTAGAGGCTTACTGATTTATTGATCTTTTCAAAGAACCAGCTTTCAGTTTTGTTGATTTTTGTTATTGATTTTGTGTTTTCAATTTTATCGATTTCTGCTTTAATGTTATTTACGGTATTTCTTTCTCCTCACTTTGGATTTAATACGCCCTTCTTTGTCTATTAATAGTTTCCAAAGGTGGAGGCATAGATTTAGATCTTTCTTCTTTTCTGATACATGCATTCAATACCATACATTTCCCCCTAAACTCTGTTTTCATTGCATCCCACAAATTTTGATAAGCTGTGTTTTCATTTTCATTTGTTTTAAAATATCTTTCAATTTCTCTTGATATTTCTTCTTTGACCCATATATTATTCAGAAGGATGTTTTTAATTTACAAATATTTTGGGATTTTCTAGCTATCTTCTTGTTTTTGATTTCTAGCTTAATTCCTTTTTGGTGTGAAAGCAGACATTGCGTGATTTCTATGCTTCTGAATTTTTGAAGGAGTGTTTTATGGCCTAGAATATGGCCTACCTTGGTGAATGTTTCATATGAGCTTCAAAAGAGCGTACATTCTGTTGCTCGGTGAAGTAGTCTATAGACTAATGGTGCCGTCGAGTTCAATTATGTCCTTAGTGAATCTCTTCCTGTAGAACTCTATCCGTTTCTCAGAGTGGTGTTGAAGACTGCAGCTATAAAAGTGGATTTATCTGTTTCTTCTTGGAGTTGTATCAGTTTTTGCCTCATATATTTTGGCATTTTGATGTTAAATGCATACATGTTAAGGGTTATTATTTCTTAGAGAATTCTTGACTCCTTTATCATTTTGTGATGCCTCTCTTTATCCATGATATTTGCTCTGAAGTCTGTTCTGTCTGAAATGAGTATAGTCACTTCTGCTTTCTTTTGGTTAATTTTATCATGACACATTTTCTCCATCTATTTTCTTTAAATCTATATTTGTCTTTAAATTTCAAGTGGGTTTCTTATAGAAAACATACAGTTGGGCCTTTTTTGGATCCATTCTGATAATCTATGTCTTTTTAATAGGTGCACTCAGACCATTGATATTCAAAGTGATTGCTGATATAGTTGGATACACCTGTGCCATTTGTTACTGTTTTCTACTTGTTGGCTTTGTTCTTTTTCCCCATTTTTTCCTCCACTCTTTTTTCTGCCTTTCGTAGTTGTAACTGGGAATTTTATATTTTTTCTGTTTCTCTTTTTTTCTTAGCATATCAATTGTACATATTTTTTCTTTCTTTCTTAGTGGTTGCTCTAGAGTTTACAATTTACGGCTGATACAAATTCAGTTCCAAACAAGATTATAGCACTTCACAGGCAGTGCAGGTATCTTATAATTAAAAAAAAAAATCCTAATTGCTCCCTTCCATCTCTGCCCTTGCAGCGTTCTAGTCATTCATTTCTCTCACACCCGCATGATCAAATACATCTTTGCTATTTGAACAAACAGTTATTCGTGAGGTTGAGAAGGAAAAAAATAAAAGTTTTATTTTTCCTTGACATATTCCTTCCCTAACGCTCTTCTTTACTTTGTGTGGATCTGGATTTCTGACCCATATCATTTCCTTTCCTTCTAAAGGATTTTTTTTTTTTTAATATTTTTTACAAGCAGGCCTACTGGAACAAAGATTCTCAATTTTTCTCTGAGAAAGTCTTTATTACGTCTTGACTTTTGAAGAATAATTTTACAATGTACAGAATTTTAGGGTTTTTTCTCTCAACACTAAATATTTTAATCTACTTTCTCCTTGCTTATGTGGTTTCTTGGGAGAAGTCAGATGTGATTCTTATCTTTGCTCCTCTAGAAATTGGGTGCTTTTGGTCCCTACCCACCTTTGGCTTTTTAGGGATTTTTTCTTTATCTTTGGTTTTCTGTAGTTGAAATGATATGCCTAGGTGTAATTTTTCTGGATTTATTCTGCTTGGTGTTCTCTGAGCTTCCTGGATCTGTGGTTTGGTGCCAGACATTAATTTGGGGGAAATTCTCAGTCATCATTAAATATTACTTCTGTTCCTTTTTATTTTTTCTCCTTCTAGAGTTCCCATCACACATAGTTACACTTTTTATAGTTGCCCCACAGTTCTTGGATATTCTGTTCTGTTTATTTTTTCTGTCTTTTCTGCTTTGCTTTTCAGTTTTGAAGGTTTCTATTTGGATAGCCTCAAGCCCAAAGGTTATTTTTTTAGCCGTGCCCAGTTTACTAATAAGATCATCAAAGGCATCCTTCATTTCCGTTACAGTGTTTTGATCTCTAGCATTTATTTCCAGTTCTTTCTTAGGATTCTTATCTTCGGCTTACATTTTCCACCTGTTCTTCCATGCTGTCTTCTCTGTTCATTAGAGCCCTCAGCCTATTAATCATAGTTGCTTCAAATTCCCAGTCTGATAATTAAAACATCCCTGCACTATCTGATTGTGATTTTGATGCTTGCACTGTCTCTTCAAACTATGTTTTTTCCTTTAATATGTCCTGTAATTTTTTTTCTTGGTAGCCAGAAATAATGTACTTGCTAAAAGGAACTGCTGTGAATAGTTCTTTGGTAATGGGTTGCTGAGGTGGGGGTGGGTAGTGGAAGCCTTGTACAGTCCTAGGTATCAGGTATCAGTCCTTTAGGGGTCTGCACCTCTGCACTGTGAACTGCATACGTGTTTCTCAATTCCTTCCCCTACCACTAAGTGGCACAGGAGGGCTAGTTGTGTATTTCCCTTCTCCCAGGTCACTTAGGCTTGGATAAAACCCCAGCAGGCTAGGCTCTGGTTGGTTTATGCTGAGAGCAGACCTTGTGAAGTAAACAGAATGCTCTGGCATAGTTAGAAACGATTCATTTCCCCTCCCCCTTCCTGAAGCATGAGGGGATTTTTCTCTGATATTCACCATGAGAATCTGGTAGATCTCTAGGAGGTAAAATTCACAAAAGGGTGAATTTTCAAAGTTCACAAAAGGGTGGTGCCTTGGTCCATCTGTGCTGCTATAACAGAATACCTGAGATTGGGTAATTTGTAAAGAACAGAGATTTATTTCTCACAGTTTTGGAGGCTGGGAAGTCCAAGGTCAAGAAACCACAGGTTGGGTGTCCTGTGAGGGTCTGGCCTCTGCTTCCAAGACGGTGCCTTTAGTGCTGCATCCTCCAGCGAGGAGGAACGCCACGTTCCCACGGGAAGGCAGAAGGGCAAGTGCACCAGACACTGCAGGAAGCCTCTACTATAATGGCCTTAACTCATTCACAAGGGAGGAGCCCTCACGGCCCAATCGCCTCTTAAAAGGACCCACCTTTTAGTACTATCACATTGGCAACACCTGAATTTTGGAGAGGACCCATTCAAACCATGCCAGGTGGGTGCCCCTCATGACTGGGTTTCCCTGGAGTTTTTATTTCTCAGGCTTTTCCACTCTAAGCCTCCGCCAACTTGTTGATAACAGTTCAGGCTTTCCTGTCCCCACACTGGTTCCCGTGAGGGTGCTGCTCCTGGAATTTTGCCCTGCTAAGCTGTGATTCTCAGTAATAGTTTCTTTCTAGTTTCCCTTCTGTAATGGATTGCGAGTTTAATTTCATTGTTATCTGAAAAGGTATTTTTTTTGAGACTCAATCTTCTTAAATTTATTAAGATTCATTTTGTGGCCTAACATATGGTGAGTGGAAAAAACACAAACTGTTCTTTCCTCTGCTCTCACACTACAGCAATCAACATCGAAGACTTCGGTGGCCAGATGTGTGGGGATTTCTCTCCACCAACACGCAAGTAATCAGTTCTGCAGTGGACACCATGTGGGTGTCCTCCCTTGCAGTTCTGACAGTATCTACCTGAAGATAGAGTCAGATCCCACAGGTTGAGGGCTCGGTCCCACAAGACTGCCCCTCACTTACGATGCCATTTGCAAGCCCCAAGTTGTTTTACCTTCTGTCTGGTTGTCTTACCCAATGTTGAAAGTGGAAGTTTTGAAGTCTCCTAATATGATTGTATTGTAGAGTCATCTATTTCTCTCTTCAATTCTGCCAATGTTTGCTTCATATATTTAGGAACTCTAATGTTTGGCGCATATGTGTTTATAATTGTCATTGCTTCTTGATTAATTCACCCATTAACTCTATACAATGTCCTTCTTTAAAGTGCATTTTGTTTGCTTTCGGTATAGCCATACTTGCTCTCTTTTAATTACTATTTACATATTTCTTCAGGGATGGTTTCTGTCACTTTATTTTCCTTTTTGAATGAGTGATGTTTTCTTGTTTCTTTCTATGCCTTGTGATTTTTCATTAAGGTTTGAGAATTTGCAGACTGGTTATGTGATGTGTAAGATCTTCACTTATTTAGCAAGATATGTTCTGAGCCTTGGAATCAGCCCAGGGATCAGCTTAAGGTCTTCTCAGGTCTTTTTTGAGCATGCAGCTTGTCTGAGCCTGTGCGTGGCTTTCACAGTTTTCCCGTATACTTGGCTCCTTTTAAATATCTGAATTTTCCAAGAGTCTCACTCCAGCTTCTTTTTGTCCCCTTAGGTGGTCTATTATATATTTCTACTTGTAATCTCAGCCCCAGGCATGTGCAGTCTCTGTAGCTTCCCTGCAGCTTTTAAGAGCAGTTCCTGCTGCTTCCCGCCATGTCTTCCAGCCTGCAATCTGAGCTATGCCGCTTCTTCCATTCTGAGCTCTGACTTGAGTGAAACAGAAATTACTCCTTCAAGCAGTCCCCAGACAGGTGAGACTCTGTTCACTAGGATTAGAGAGAAGGAATTAGGACCTGGGCTGCCACCTCCTCTAGAACAAGACTGCCCTATCCCAGGGAGGAAAAGTGTGAGTAAAAATGCCAAAAAATTTACTGTGTCTTGAACGGGAATTTGCGTGGTTCCTGTATCCTTTCAGTCTTTTCCAGAGCTCCTCTCTAGTTGTTTTAAAAAATGTTTCCCAGGGGAACAGGAGCCTGGAGCATCCTAGTCTGCCATCTTGCAGATGCTGCTCTGTCATCTCTGTTTTAAGACATGAAGGATGAGCCCCAGAGAAGTTGTTGACGGTCACATGGCTAGGGAAAGGGACAAGGCAGAGCTAGGATTTGAATGCGGGTCTGCATTCAAATGTGAAGGATGTGAAGGGCTGTGCTCTGGCCACGCAGCTGTGCTGGGACTGTCAATTTTCCTAACTGCCTGGATCTTCCCTAGGCCTCAGGGCTCAGGCCGCTTGTCAACCTGTGTCCTGTGGACTTGCCTTAGCTCACATTTCTTAGAAATCAGAGACTGAGGCTTCTATGCTTTCAATGTGTTTCTGCCAAAACCCAGGTGTTGAAATTGAATGGCCAATGTGACAGAATTAAAAGGTGGGGACTTTAAGAGGTGATCAAGCCATGAGGGCTCCTCCCTTGTGAATGGGATTAAGGCCCTTATAAAAGAGCCTTCATCATGGTGTTCAGTTTGCTTGCCTTTCCACCCTCCTAAGAGGACACAGAGTTCCTCCTTCCAGAGACAGAGCAAGAAGGTGCCACCTTGGAAGCAGAGAGCAGCCCTCATCAGACAACTGAACCTGCCAGTGCCTTGATCTTGGACTTCCCAGCCTCCAGAACTGTGAAAAAAGAAATTTCTGTTCTTTTTACATTACCCAGTATACAGTATTTTGTTACAGCAATATGAAATGGACTAAGGCAGAGGCCAACCTCATGGGTTACCACTTCATGGAGGGGTGCAATCTTATGGCACCAAAAGTGAGGAGAGAAGTGGGGTGTCCCTGAGCTGGAAATAGCTTTATAAGAAACATGACTGATTTCTGATTTATCTTTATGTGGGACATGTACAAACTGGCCATACAGAAGAATCTGTCAAAGGAAAACAGAGAAAAGAATGTATCTGCCTGCTTCCTCCTGGCTCCTCTTGTTACAGGACAAAGTTCTCATCGTGGGGAATTATATTCCCCAATAGCCCTCAGATAGTGTCATAAGCCACTTCCATATCTGTGGGGAAATCCAGAACCCTTACCCATGGAATAGAAACTTATATGTGTCATGAAGTTGTGGAAGAAGCCAGAACTCCCAATCTACTTGGGTTGTGCAAAGGCACTGGGGCTGCTCTGGTTCATGCCACCATGGGCACAGTGGAGGCCAAGCCAGAGCCTTGCTCTCACCTCAACGGCTGCAGGGGTGGTGCTGGGAGAGGAGGCCATGGATGGGGCAGCAACCTGGACTCTCTGTTAAGCAGACAGCATGGCGGTGGGTGGGCTGAGTGGGCCTGGGAGGTAAATCGACCTGGCCCAGCACAGCATTGGTGTGGCTGGGTTGCTTCACGGTGCTGCCATGCCTATTCCTGCTCCTCCAAAGTGTTCCTGCCACCTCCAAGGAGGTGACATTTATTAACCCACCGTGTGTCTCAATCATTCGCTTGCCACATGAGCTTTCTGAGGTATTGGTAATAACCAGACAAATACAGGGTGTAACAGAAGAGGACATACAGAAATCCCAGGACTCATAGAAACGGTGATGCAGTATCTGGGGGAATTACAAACTGAGTTACTACCTACTTTAGCTTAACCCCTCACTAAATTCTCCAAGGCTTATGTTTTCCATTTTGAGGTAGGAAACTTCATTTTAGCCCAAGCTGGTGCTCTCCAGATTTAATCTCTGTCCCCATCATATTCTGCCAGGGCACCATTTCACATCCGTTTCAGTTCTGACGATCTCTGAGTTTCTGCCTGTGGCTCTGAGAAACATGTATTAAGTGGTGTTCACCTGCTCAAGTGGGAAGAAAGTGGAAACTTGCATGACCTGGAAGGGCAGCACACTCCTTGGCCATGGGGCAGGTGCCCAGGAGGGACACCTCCCTCTCTTTTGTTCCCCCGGTGACAGTTCTGAGATGCCTTTCATAGGCTCCTCAGATGGCCATGCTGGAACAGGGCACCATTGTCTAAATGGGCATCCACACATAGTGCATTTCCCTCTTTCCTGTCTCACCTCCTCGTCCTGCCCCTCTGACCTCGGGGGTCAAATTCCCAAGTAAACTACCCAGGTACCAGCTTTGCCTTAGAGATTTTAGGCAAAGACGGCAATTTCTTTTTTCCCCCTCTCTTCCCTCTCTTCTTTCCCCCACCTCTGTCTCTCCCTGTCTCTGTCTCTCTTTCTGTCTTGCGCACACACACATACACACCTGTGCTTGCACACGCATACACAACCCATGTCACTGCTGCCTTAACCAATACAGTGAGTTTGACTGATCACGAAACCCAGGGTGCAAGTTGACCTTCAAAACCTGAGGTTCACTTTTAACTCTTCTCTTCATTCTGCCCTTTGTTTTCTTGCTTGGGGAAGGGATTTAGAGTCTAACATTTATTGAATGCTCTTTGCTTTATGCCAGGTAATTGTTGTAGGTGTTTTTCTTTCTTTACTCTCTCACTGTAACCCATGGCAGAAAATATTCCTAGCGACATTATATGCTAGGCACAGGAGGCTTAAAGAAGTTAAGTTTCTGACTTAAGATCACTATGTTAACGTGTCCTGCCTGGCTCTTCGGGCCTTCAGGAGGGTCTGAGGGAAGAGAGGTTCATACCCTAAAGGAGGGCTGGGCTCAGTTGAGATGGCAGAGTATTGTGTGGTAAGAATTTCCAGAAAGCAGGAAGCTTGGTTTCTCTGACAGACCATCTGACTTCTCTCAATGACCAATGCGAGTTATCTGGGAAATCTGGCTTGCTGTGGTCCCTTCACCCTGTCCACGGAAATGGAAACAGAACATAACTGCACATTATTCAGAAGATGGTGGCAACGACTCACACTCACTGGGGCTATTGTTTATGGTGAGAGCTGAGACATTGCATCAGTGGGCAGCCAAGGATTAGCGGCTTCAAAAGGGAGATATTATTTCTCCTTTTCCCCCCAGAGGGTAAAGAGGCCCAATTCAAGGCGGCTCAGGGACACACTGACAGCAGGTGTAACCACACAGGGCAGCAGGATCAGACAACCAACCCACCCTCTCCCAGCCATGCAGCCCTGTGCAAAAACATACAGGAAGACGTTTGGGTCTAACTGAAGGACCATTGGGAGCAAGAACCAGAAGTGTATCTATCAAGATAGTTCAAATGTCAGCTGTCCCGATTGCCACAGTAATGTAACAGATCACCCCTGAACTCAGTCACTTAAAGTAGCACATGCCACCAAAAGAGCAGGGATCCCAGAAAAGTCATGCAGATGGCACAGAATTGCTTCTGCCACATTCCATTGGCCCAGGAGAATCCACAATAGGAAAAAAGTCACAAGTGGAGGGGTGGGGAGATGAACTCCACATCTCAGTAGGAGGAATTGCAGAGGGCATGTTTGTGGGAGGAGTGGAGAATCAGGGCCATTTGGCCATCCGTCCACCAGCAGCTTACTGGAAGATCTGTGGGGGAATGATAGGAAATGTGGTGAGTCTTGCAGGAACTGGAAACACATCAGCTTTCTTGTCCCTTTCTGCTGTCTCTGAGGGACCATGCAGACTCACATTTCTGCATGCTCTCGATGTCTGCTGTGTTCTCATCTCCTGCACCCGTCTGTCTCTGTGAGGTCCAATATTTCCAATTCCCATTAGGTTAATGCTCACCTATCTCTAGTTTTCCCCCGTGTCAACTGTGGCATGACCACCAGGCTTGGGGATCTGGCTTCCTCGCTCCCCTCCACGTTTCACTGTCCTTCCCCAGGTGTATTCATTAGGGTTTTCCAGTGAAACAGAACCAACAGGATACACACACACACACACACACACACATATATATATAGAGAGAGATTTTAAGAAATTTCCTCATGCAGTTAAGAAGGCTGAGAAGCCCTATGACCTGCTGGAAAACCAGAAGAATCAGCAGTGCAGGTTCAAGTGCAAGTCTAAAGGCCGAGGAACCAGGAGAACTGATAGTGCAAGTCCCAGTGTGAGTCCACAGCCTTAAGAACCAGGAGGGCCAATGGTGTAAGCTCCAGTCTGAGGTCAGGAGACAGCTAATGCTGCAGCCCAAGCAGCCAGGCAGGAAGATGATGAATTCTCCTCCCTTCCTTTGTCTTTTTATCCCATTCGGGCCCTCAGCAAATTGGATGAGGCCAATCTGCTTTACTCGGTCCACTGACACAAATGTGAATCTCATCCACAAACACCGTCACGGAATCACCTGAAATGATGTTTGACCAAATATCTGTGCGCTCCATGGCCTCATGCAGTCAAATTGACACATAAGCTATATGAATGCATCAAATCCACTTTGCTGCTGGCTCCTCTCTGACCCCTGGACTCATCTTCTGCAGGTTCACACCCTGGAGCCGCCATCTTTCTGTGCCTGCACCTGGACTCTTGGCAGGTTGCACACTCTGTGTCTGGAGGCCTGACATCACCCCTGAGTGTACCTCCACACCACCATGAGCTTTGTCTTTCTGAAATAATCAACTTCCTCCAAAATCTCCCTAACTGGAAAAGCTTTAAATTTTCTCCAGGAAGTTGTGCTCTGTCCTGGGACAATTGCAGATGTTCACTTTCCAGTGCTTTCTAAGGCTGCTCCCCCTCATCTGTCCTCCCACCTACCCTGCTGGTGTCTCTGGCTGAACAGCAGTCCTCCCTACACCGTGCCACTTAGTGCTCCCTCTGTCTGTAAATTTCAAGAAAATGGGAAGTTCACTCCAGATCAGGAAGGGTGAAGAACACGTTTTAGTCACCTGCCGTGAGGGTTCAGCTGCGTCGACGATTTGAGCTGCAGCAAACCTCATGGAACACAGAACCCTCGAGATAGAGGCTGTGAGAAAATGATGGTTTTTTGGCCATTGAACTTGTCTAGGGGATACATGTGGCCCCTATGGGGGAAAGATCCTCACCGTATTGCCGATCATGGAGGCCCTTCCTCATTCCACACGGAGCCCCCAGACAGGCGGAGAGACGTCAGCAGCACAGAGCTTCTGAGAAACAGGTGTTACGTATGGGCCAGGGAGCAGAGGGAAGGGCAGGTCCCCCCTTGGCGCCCCGCCCCAGCCATGCTTACACTGCTCTTGCTCAATAGCACTTCCTCTCTCCTCACCAAAATTCTGCTCCTACTTCAAGGCCAATTTCAAATAGCACTCAGGCTTCCCTGGAGCAGTGATTGTATCCGGATGAAGGCCTTGCGCAGTCTTACTTGTCTCTCCACCTGCAGATTGTACGGTTCCTGAGGACAGCTCTGCTCCTAGCGCCTGTGTGTGGCCTTAAACACCGCAACCCCCAGCTAGTGCCTGTGGGGGTGGTTTCTGGCTGAGTCAGGATGCTGCGCTTAGAGCTCTAAAGAGAAAAACAGTCTCCAAGTTCTGCTTTGGCCTGTCGTGTTCTGCTTGTAACCAAGCACCCTGCCCCCGGCCCTGCCCTCTTTGCTTGTCTTTTTCACTCTAAAAATTCTGGAGATTGACTTTTTCTGATTTACAGTTCACTAGAAATACAATCTCTGGTCACTGAATGTAAAGAAGCCACGTTGGGATGCCAAGGACATCCTCTCGCCTTGGACTGCAGCAGTGGGACCCTGGCCAGGCCTGAGCTGGGCTCCCAAGGACTTAGAAGAGCAATTTCCCTAGAACTGCAGGCTAATATGTTCTGACTTAACTAAACTCTTGAGCTCATGGCTGTCAACAGGCTTCCTCAGTCCTGTAAATCCGTTCTTTGCTGATCTAATGGTCTTGTCTTTATTGTGATTTGTTTTTCTTAGATCCAGAGCCTGACAGAAAGTTCAAGACTAATCCAGACTGTGAGTCCTACAGATGATTAAAAGGGACAACAACGGCACTAAGAGCCTTTACACCCGCCAAGCCCGGAAGACAGTGCCTGTCAGACAGCGACGTCAGGACAGGCAGCCAGCTTCCCGCCCTGGCACAGCGAGCAGGGCACTTAATGTGATTACTCGGCAGGACAGCCCAGGGACGCGCTGATGCCATAAATACTTAGGATGGTTCTAGATTTCCTCACCTCCTTTATCTACTCCTGTTGGTGTCTATGGTCTTGGGCCACAAGCAGCTTTGGTTCCCAGGTGCAGCCTCCAGTCTTGGTCCCCAGCTTCTCCCACTTTCCCTCCTGGCCTCCTGGGTGGCCAGCCTGACCTCACACCTGCGTCACTGCAGCTGATAAACCAACCAAGCTTCTTGGGTGCCACTAAGAGAAAAGTGTTGAAATTAAAGTTTCCTTGAAACCCAGTTCAGCTGTGCAACACATACATTTTCTGGCTTCAGAGTTTGCTGCTGTTATTACTAGCGGGTCTGTGGTTGCCCATTTGTGCTGTGCTGTGGCATTAATTCTAGACACATCAAAGGGAAAGAAGGTCCAATTTGTATTTAAATAATTGAAGATTCAGAAGCGACTTGTCTACTCTCTCTGTCTTGGTGTCTACAATCAGCAAGTGTGCAGGCTTTAGTTATTCCTCTAGTAAAGCTGTAGGTTTTTAAAATTAAAATTACTCCTATGCAGAACCAAAATATTCACTGGGAACAAATATTGACTTTCCCCATCTTATTTAGCACGGCGTATTTGCAGAGCATTTTACAGTCCCCCATCAGCTAATAGCTGGGGCTCTGTGTGAGAGCAGCGGCAGAAGCCCCATTAGTCAGGGAAAATAAAGACGGAGCCTGAATAGCAACAACCCGCTGCTACAGGACTGTCATTTCCATCTGCCTGGGGACTTGTTAATAGGCCCGCATGTGACACTGGCCTCTGCCTTCAGGGTCCTTGCTTATAGAGAAGGAGAGCTTCTCAGCAACGTGTTTTTATCCATCAAAAGGAGGTCTCTGTTAAAGGACTGGAGGTGGAGTTTATCATTTATTATAAATGGGGTCCGTATTTTGTGGATGCTTTTATATGTCTCTTTTGACTCACACGCTGCAGTGAGTCTCAGTGTGGGTCCAGCCAGCAGCCCCTGGCTGTGCTTTCTGCAGGGCATGTAGGTGAGTGTGTGAGTCTCATGACTTGGAGGACCTGGCTAGACTCTGCATTCCTTCGAGGGTTCCTGAAAGCCCATGCCAACCCAAAATAATCAAAAAGCTCAGGATCCAGTTAAAAGTGTTTATTCAGGTGCAAAGTGTGGGGGCAGCCATCTGGGGACACAAGGACACTAAAGAATAGTGATCACTGCTCCTGATGTGGGGAAAAGTGAAGATCATTTACGTATACAGAAATGGAGGTGCTGAACAGAATAGCATTTTCCATACAAAGGTGCACTGGCTACTATTGATTATACTCTGAGGGTATGCTTCACATTCTATTGTGAAGAGGTCATGACACTCGGTGTAGGTTTGAGTGAAGAACAGGGAGTCTATAATGCTTAACCCTTGACACAAAGGTCAGGAAGCAACAGTCATTCACCAGAGAAGATAAATCATGTTATATGATTCAGTTTCCAGGGTGTAACTTTTCCCCTTGGCATAATAAATTTGGAAGGCACTGAGATTTTCTTTTCTTTTCATACCTGGCGTGTCTGCAGGAAGGGTGGCCGTGGATTTAGGGGACGCTGGGATTTAGGGGAAGTATAAGGGCCCCAGATCCCAGAGCAGGTCTGAAGCTGAGGAAGGGCCTGGAGATGCCGCCTTTGCCAGCTGCTCAGTTGCTGTGGGGACACCTGGACTCTGTCAAAGGTCAATGCAGAGCTACGCACAGGGAGGGTGCATTTTTTTAGTCCCGCATTGCTGTCTCAATCCCAATGGCCACAATAGCTCTCAAAAGAAAACCCAGAAAGTACAAGGAATGAAGTACAAGGGTCCCAAGAGTGCGTCAAAGAGTGCATCCTGCCTTTGCTTCTCTGGCTGCTGGCACAGGCAGGGGGAGGCGCTAGGAGAGAATGCAGCAGCCCAGGAGGAGGGGCGGGTGGGACCAGAACTTCCCAAGGGGCCAGGAAGTTCAATCTCGGTGGGACACTTGACATGGGGCAGCTGGGTCATCCTCACAGAGGCAGGCTGGGATGCCATACTCAGACTGGGCTGAAGCAGCCTAATGTTAGTAGTAGTCCAGGCTGAGGGTGGAAGAAGAAATGGCCATCTGGGCTTGGGTGCTTTTGGGACGTAGCACTGGCCCGAGCAGTGTGGTGAGCAGCACTCTGGGCCAGGTCACCTTGGTGGGCAGCCCTGGGGGGTCTCAGCCCTGGGTGACTCAGGCCCAGGGACTGGAGAGAGCCAGTGTGCATGTCCCAGGTGCTGGGATGCCAGGCCTCCTATTGAAGGAACTGTCTGCCTTTCTAATAAAGCTAATTTTCTTAAATTGGACAATCCTCTTGAGCAATTTAGGAAGCTGGCACAAAATTTTTCTGAACATTTTCATTAATACCAAGGCAGGCAGACCCCTGGAAAGGGAAACTTCTAAATGTCATCACGTCAGAAAACCTTGGGGCTCCAGAGCTGTCATTTCTGTTCTTCCCTATTGTGTCCCAAGGCCAGAACCCAACTTAGAGGATGAGAGACTGAGGACAAAAGTCCAAACTCAAGTCTCCTGGTTGTCTAAGATGCAACCTTACATTAGCTATCACAGAGAGTGGTACCAAAGGGGTGCTCTGTTGTGAGAATAAAATATGAGGGAAAAAAGCTAAACTGGGTTGTCAGTAATCAAGGTATGATGGTGGCACTTTCCAGATGTTCAGGATGGATTGTGCAGGCTTGGTGTCTCTTAAAATTAGTTGTCATTTTAACCAAGACAGTGTTAGCGCTTCCACTGCTTCTGCAGACCCCTGGAGCAAAGTGAATTTCCTGTAAGAAAAGTGTGCTCATTTGGGATCAGATACTGTGTTCCAGAATGTGCAGGGCTTCCACCAGCAGGAATTATCCTGGACCCCACATCCTCCCACAGTGGCTGTTAGCTGGCATTCTTCTCCAAGTCCCAGTGCACTGCGCCCTCTCTGGGAGGTGTCAGGCTGGGCAGGGTAGGACACCGTCATGTGAGCAGGGGGCCCCTTAACATGTGGGGACAGAGTCTCAAGCTTGCTTGTCCCTGGCCAGGCCTGGTTTGGAGTGGGGACAGAAGGGTGCCAAGGTTTGTGGTCAAGTGTGGGACCAGCACAGAAAATTGCAAAGGACAAAGGTCTCTGGGCTCCGTGACCCAGCTCTGCCACCGGATCAGCAGAAACATTTCTCTGTGAGACCCGACACGTTCAAGAGAAAGTAAAAATGTGTGTGTAGCTGGCCTGTTGCTCTGCACAAGGCTACTGCTCTGTGGAACCTTCCATGGAGATCTTTCGGGGTGAAAGATGAGCAAATGCTCAGGTCCCGGGGTGCTCTGCCCCACTCCTAGCCATGGCCACCATTTACTCCTCTTTCAGAGGCACATTAGCAGTCCCAGTGATGGCCATCAGCTGACATTCTTCTCCAAGTTCTAGTTCACAGCAAGCACATTGCTGAAAACCTGCCACCTGCTTATGGCAGCGAGGGTCTCCAAGAACCTCTGGCTTGGCCCTTGAGCCTCATCTGCTGTGCTACTGGGTGACCAGCGACTCCTCCAAGCTACTTGCCACAGGGAAAAAAAGTGAAGTGAGTGATGTTAGAATTACACTTACCTTCAAGGGAGAAGGAGTGACCCACCTGGCCTCACGGAGGGGCAGTGGCGTAAGGCCACTGAGACGCCAGGCAGGTTGAAGAAGCTAAGCTATCCAGCTTTCCCCATGTGATTTCTTTCACTGCCTCTAGGTGTTTAACAGTCCTTAGAAACCCTTCACCTGTGGTTTTACTGAACCCTAGAAATCACCTGCCAACATGTGCAACTTTGTTCTCTGGGTGCCTGGGAAGCTCTGCTCACTGAGATGGACAGAAGCAGATATTCTGTGACCCGGTTCCTGCCACAAACACGCCCCACAGCAATGAGGGATGGGAGCGTCTGCACAGTCTGGTGCCACCTAGCATTTCAGCCAATAGCAGACTACAGGACGGACGGTGCTGGTCCCCTCCGATTATAATATCATATTTTTACTGAACCTTTTCTATGTTTAAATATATTCAGATATACACACCACTGTGTTACGATTGCCTGCAGTGTTCAGCATAGTAACGTGCTAGGCAGTTTCGTAGACTCCCAGCAGTGGGCGGTAACATGGCCTAGGTGTGTGCTGGGCTGTGCTCTCTAGGTTTGCACAAGAACACTCTGTGACGTTTACCCAATGATGACATCACTTCATGATGCACGTTTCAGAATGTATCTGGGTTGCTAAGCCGTGTGTGGCTGCACATTAAGGCAAGAACTCTGTGCTCCACAGAGAAGTAGCCTACCATGTTCTGAGGGGTGCTGTGTCAAATGTGCTCTGAGGTCTTCCTGAAAAACAGAGACTCTTATCCCAGGGGCATGTGGGTACTCAAGAAGGTGATATAGCACATCAATTTCCCCCACAGAATGGCCCCCAGCATCTCCTAGGATACTAGACCCATGAGAGAAGATTCTGAGGGCGGCCTATCAAGTCAACCACTGGAGGGGAGCCAGGGGGCTGGGTTGTCCCCTCGGACGCTTGCCTCACGACCGCGGATGCACCTGCTGCTGTGATATGCTTCCTTCAGCTATCAAATGGGCCTCAGCCAAGATCCATGGGGCTCCCATTCACCTACTGCGCTTAGAGAAGAGGAGGGCCAGGCAGTGGGTAGCTTGGTCCCCAAGTTTGTGACTGGCTGGACATAGACACCTCATGTCCTTTCCTTCTCTTTGCCTTCAGAAAACAAACATGAATTCCAGACCTCAACTTCTCTCTGATACAAGTCTGTATCAGACAAAACTTACAACTGACACCATGAAAAAACAGCAGCCCACAGACGTGGCTCACCACACACAAACCTCCTACCCTTCCATTCCTCTATGTAGCCTACTATCCAGAATGGGGTCGCTGTCAGTCATCGACGAGACTACGTAACAATTTAATAGATGTGCATATAAAGACAGACGTGTTCACAGTCCATGGGGGGGGAGGTGTGTCTCTCACGGGGCTTCTCACAGGTGCAAGTGGAGCCCCACCCTCCTTGGAGGTTGTCCTGGCAGAGCCCGCTGGCAACCCCTGACATCCATTCTCCATTTTTCCCATTGTATCGAAGCTTGTGGCTGACACACGCCATCTGAGGAGAAGACTGAGCTTCCCGGCCTCCCTTGTGCTCCATTGTGTCCATGTGATAACACAAAGCACAGAAAAAGCATGGCGGCAGCATGTGGGCCTTCTAGAGAGACGGTTGATGTGGGCCTTTGTGGTTCTTCTACTATGTTCCTTCCTCCATCCATCCCACTGCCTGGAAAAGAAAAGGGCTACCATGGGCCATCGTGTGAGGTCATGCATGGCAGAGAAATAGGACAGGGCAGCCTTGGTTGCTGACAGCTTGGAGTGCCATGTCCATCTCGGGCAGCTGGACATTCATGTAAGAGTGAAATGTCTTGTTTAAGCCTCTGATAAATCTGCTTCTGTCTTTTGTAACAGAATCCAATCCTGACTGATCCAATCCCCTCTCCGATTTGGGGAAGCTGGGCTTCCGCATCCTGTGCGGGGAGCTGCAATCCATCTGGTGGCTAAAGCCCTGGGCTCTAGACTCAGGCTGCTGTGTTCAGGCTCCAGTGTTGTGGCGAGCCAGGTGGTATGTAAGGAAGGACAGACAGGCGTTGGTGCCAGAGATCTGTCTCAAAGCTAGTTCATTCACCTCCATCTCCTGGCAACTTATTCCTAAGAAGCTAGTTTTCTTACTCTCAAGAGAGGAGGATGCTCACACCTTGCTGGGTGTGGTGAGGTACTGAGAGAATAAGCACAGTGTCCAGCACAGTGTCCAGCACATCAGAGACACGCAGCAGCTTGGGGTGTATTTGAGAAACTCGTCCCTGTGTGTCCTCACCTGGGATCAGGCATTCCATGCACTGATCTCTGCACCTGACTCTCTTCCTGGTTGTTCCTCAGGCTCAGCCAGTCCTCCCAGCACCTGTGATGGGCCCACTGGGCCAGTCTTTAACTGACAGGCAGGCGGATGATGGGAGAGTCTGGTGTTTATCACTGAAAGTGAAACCCACAGCAGATTGCAGATCACTAGACCGGTGTGGACAGGTAGGAGGGAAGGCCTTTCATTTTAGTGACAGTGTTTTTTCTCAGGTGTTTTCCATCAATGTTTGCTCTTGTAGTTTACCTGAATGATTTGGCAGCTTCACCTTACTTAAAGGGAAAATAGCATGCGTTTAGTTCTTTCAGATCTATACATAGTGCCAAATTTTGTTGGTTTAAACTAATTATGAAATTTAAAAGGTCTGAAGAAAGGTTAGTTTTCAAATTAGTAATGTGTGGGGTTGACGAACTATGTAAGAATTGAATGAGTGGTTGCTTATAAGAAACAAATCTAAAAATACTTGAAGATAGGGCCATCTGCATGCACTAATGGCTGCAGTCCCACACACCTGCCTTCTATTATTATTCCCTTATATAAGTTGACACACTGTGCAGTAGTGCTCATGTGTCAAAGCCACAAACTAAACACCTCTCCTTGTTTGTTGACTCTCTTCGTAAAGAACCCACTCTGTTGTTGATGAAGTCATTCTGCTTGGCTTTTTCTGGACGACAGATCAGAATATACTGTCCCTGACCTCCGAGTAGGGGAGACGGTGTTTAATGCTGCTTATTGTAAATGTCAGGAGGGAAAGGCAGCCAACTCCAAAATGCAAAGAGATGGGAAACCTTGATTTCCCAGAGATAGGAAGCCTGGCAGCCAGTGCATCACTTTTTCTGAACAGAATGAATTGATTCTGTCACTAGCAAACTAAATGCAATCAGGATTTCGACTTAAATTATAAATTGTGCTTAAATTATAGTCAGCAGGGGATTGAGGCTAGACATCAGTGCAAAGGAATTTACAGAGATAGTAAGTAGTCACCTGCTTTCTTAGGATTTTAAGGGGCCTCTTTTTAAATGCCCTGATGAGTTTACACCTGCCTAATAAAACTGTGTGTGTGTTTAAGAAAGTTAGAGAGAAGCTAAGGGAACCCTTTTGTGATCATGTTTAGTTAAACTGGAGCCTATTATGGACACTTCAAAGGTCATTGAGAACCAAAACTGAAGAATTCTTTTATTGTTGGTGGGAGACTCAATTGTCTAGTGGAGAGAGGTTGAACAATGGTCAACTATTAAACTGCAAAATAATGAAACCACTCCCTGCCTGGCTGTGAGATCTACATGCACTAATCAGTTCCTTCACCGAGAGAAGACACATACTCCAGCCATCCTTCATGAATGCCCCTTTTAAGTGAGGACAGGTACCTTGCTAATTAGGTGTTTCAAAATGTGCCAAATGTGCCTCAGAAAAGCACAACTCAAATATCCTGACATGGATGTGTTACCATGTACTTATTTTATGGCAGGTTTTTTTTTCCTGTGGATTTAAAAATTTATTCAAAAGGCATACATTGTCAGAGTAAATAAAAACAGTATCCAACTGTATACCGTTTATACACTTCAGACTGAATGATACAAATAAGATGAAGGTAAAAATATAGAAAAAGATATATCATTCAGTAAGCAACTACAAGAATGAAGGGAGTAGCTATATTTAAAATCATACAAAATAGACTTTTAGATAAAAATGTTACTAGAGATATTTCAAAGTGACAAAATTTAAGTCCACCAGGAAGATATAGCAATTAGAAACATATGCACCTAAAATCAGGTGCATATACACAAGCAAATACCCAAAGCAACAACCCAAAATTGAAGGGAGAAATGGACAATAAAAAAAATTGAAATAAACATCCATGCCCCTCTTTCAATAGTGGGTAAAATAGTCTGATAGAAGATCAATAAGGGAATATAAGAATCGAACACTATAAATCAACTAGAAATAATAGACATGTGTGGAACATTTGACCAAATAACAGTGGAATACATATACTTCTCGAGTGCACATAGAATATTTCCCTGGATAAACCACATGATAAGTCATTAAAAGAGCTTCAGTTGGCCGGGCGCTGTGGCTCACGCCTGTAATCCTAGCACTCTGGGAGGCCGAGGCGGGTGGATTGCTCAAGGTCAGGAGTTCAAGACCAGCCTGAGCAAGAGCGAGACCCCGTCTCTACTATAAATAGAAAGAAATTAATT
>CAUYMX010075224.1:0-10920 GCA_963573855.1 Lepilemur septentrionalis | reverse complement strand
GCTAAATCTTCTGTTTTAAGTGACACTTTGCAACAAGTTATACATATTGTTAACTATATTTGTGCAAATGCAACATGGCATGGTGGTAACATGCTAAAGTTGAACCATGAGGTATGCAATATGGATTTGCCATATCATTCTAAAGTGTGTTGGCTATCACTGGGACGGGTGTTAGTCAAAATTTTATCTCTGTGAGAACAGGTAGTAAATTTTATGAAGAACAGAATCAGCAATGTGAATTATTGAAAGGAGATTTGTGTAGGAATACGGCATTTCGGTGTGAGATCATGTTAAGTCAAAACGACTTGAATATTTCTTTGCAAGGTAAAACTAAATCTATATATGATATGTGGCAAGAAGTCCAAGCATTTTGAAAAAAAAGCTATCTTTTTTCAAACACTTCTTCAAAAGGAAATTTTGGATGAACATTTATCCCAGTTAGCAAAGGTCATTGATGAGCAGGCTGATATATGTAAATCATTTGAAGAATATGCAGCTGTTATAGACCTATTAATTGGAGAATACAACAAAAGGTTCACTGACTTTGAGAATCATGAAATCATACTCAAATTAGCATTTCAGCCTCACCTGATTGATATCACCAGTGTACCTAAAGAATTGCAGATGGAACTGATTGAGCTCTCAGTAGATAACATTTTAAAATCACTGTTTGATGCTAAGAAAGAGCCGATTGAAATATGGAAAAATGCAATAGAATACCCAGGCCTTTGGCAACATGGCTGGAAAATGCTTTCTTGCTTTTCAACCACTTATTGCTGCAAATCTCCATTCTCCTACCTAACCCAAATCAAGATGATCTTAAGGTCAGAAATGACTGATACCCATCTAGAGGATCAACTGGAACCGTGGACCTCCATGCTGCAACCACATATTCAAATGCTTTCCAACAAAAAGCAGGCAACGAAGTCATTAAACAATTAGTTGACTTTAAAATTAACATGGTTTTCATTTTTTGAAATTATTAAGTACACGGTAGTTTTTACAAAATACTGTACATTTTTAAGTATATGTAATTGAAGTTTCTTGAATGCAGCCTTATTGGATTACAGCTAAACTAATGTGGCCTTCCCACATGAAAAGTTCCTCACGCCGCTCTGATTTTTCACTGCTCTAGGTGCCTCACATAAGTAGAACTGTACAGTATTTGACCTTTGTGACTGACTTATTTCCCTTAGTATAATGTCCTCACCTCTAGGTTCATCCATGTTGTAGCATATGTCAGCATTTCCTTCCTTTTTAAGGCTGAATAATATTTCATTGTATGTAATACCACATTTGTGTAGCCATTCATCTGTGAATGGACACTTGGGTTGCTTCCACGTTTTCTCTATGTAAGTAATGCTGCTATGAACATTGGTGTACAAATAGCTCTTCAAAACTCTGCTTTAAATTCTTTTGGTATAGACCCAGAAGTGGAATTGCTGGATCATATGGTAGTTCTATTTTTAATTTTTTGAGGAACTTCCATACTGTTTTCCACAGCAGCTGCACCATTTTACACTCCCACCACCAGTGCACAAGGGTTCCAATTTCTCCACATCCCCACCAACATTTGTTATTTTCTGTTCTTTAAAAATATATATATATATGTATATATATATGGCTAGTAAAGTGAAGCAGTAGGAGTGAAGGAACAAAGAAATCTATAACTGGTTGTGATCAATTAGTTGTAAACGTGACTGCACTTGGATCAGCCTAGTCCAGTGCCGTGTTTTTGTTAGTAGCCAACCTAATTGGGTATGAGCTGGTATCTCACCGTAGTTTTGATTTGCATTTCTCTAATGATTATCAAAGATGTGCCAATAAGCATGTCTTTTCATGTGCTTAGTGGCCATTTGTATGTCCTCCTTGAAGAAGTCTATTCAAGTCCTTTGCCCGTTTTTGTTTTCGCTTTGAGTCAAAGTCTCACTCTGTTGCCCGGGCTAGAATGCAGTGGTGTCAGCCTAGCTCACAGCAACCTCCAACTCCTGGGCTCAAGGGATCCTCCTGCCTCAGCCTCCTGAGTAGCCAGGACTACAGGCGCACTCCACCATGCCAGCTAATTTTTCCTATTTTCAGCTGCCTGGCTAATTTTTTTCTATTTTTAGTAGAGACAGGGTCTTGCTTTTGCTTGGGCTGGTCTTGAACTCCTGACCTCAAGCGATCCTCCTGCCTTGGCCTCCCAGAGTGCTAGGATTATAGGCATGAGCCACCTCATCCGGCCCTTTGCCCATTTTTGAATTGAGTTGTTTGTTTTTTATTATTGAGTTTTAGGAGCTCTCTGTATATTCTGGATATTAATCCCTTATCATATATATAATTTCAATATATTTCCTCCCATTAAAGCTTGTTTGTTTTACTAAGTCTTATACATCTCTGGCTACATCACATGTGCACTGCTTTTTCCTTTCAAAAGATTGCCCTACCGTCCGGGTTTTCCTTCAGAAAGCCTCAGCCCCTCTGTGTCTTCATCGTCCTGTATTTAACCAAGACCATCCCACGCTACAACCTTTGCTTCCCCCAAATCTGCTCCTTCTTGCCCCCCCTACTTTGTGAAGGCAGATCCAGGAGAATCCTGCCTTTGAGGAGTTGACTGCTGGGCCTGGGAGTGTGTACATCACCAGGACACAAAGTTAAAGGTGACAGGTGCATAATGGAAGTATTAGACAATGCTAGAGGGTTTGGAGAAAGAAATGTTACTTCCGGCTGCTCAGGGGAGAGTGGGAGAAAGAGCAGGGATGTTCCCAGAGCAGGGGGAGGCAGGCCCGGGCAGGGCTGGGAAGCGAGTTTACTCTGAGGAAAGATCAGTGGGTGCTTCTAGCTGGGCACGGCTTGAGGTGTGAGGGGTGAAGACCTGTGATGGAGACCCTCTGGGGACCCAGGCTGTGCAGTGCCCATCTGAGGTAAGCAGGGTTCAGGGGGAGTGGAAAGTGAGGTGCTCGAGGGCATCACCTCCAGAAAGTGTCCCTGATGAGTCGCACCAGGTTCGCAGCCCAGCGATGCCTGCCTGTTGCCCTCACCTCAGCTGTGTGTGTAGCCACGGAGTTTGATGACTACCCTGAGCCCACGGGGCAAGGATTGTGTCTGTTTACTGCTTGAGCTCCTAGGGCTGAGCTGAGTGTGCTGTGAGCCTTTACTTCTGCCTGAGGCCCCACCAGGGCTGTGGATTTGAAGAGTACCTGGCTGGCCCACAGCTGTGCTGGGAGGCAGAGACGGGGTCCCTCTGTCTTAGGCGACAGGAAGAGTAACATTAGGGGCAGCTAATGGCTTTCATGCCCCTTAGGCACATGAGGTGCGAGAAAGGCCTGGAAGCAGGGGAAGCCGAACAGATGCCTTCTGAGGCTTCCCCTTCCCACACCCGGTCTCCACCTGGGTCCAGATGTGGTTGGCTGCGTTCAGACTGCCCTGCCCACCTCTGTTCCCCCATCTGGAGGCTTATTTGACATGGTGGGTAAGTAGTAAGGCTTTAGGGTCTGACAGACCTGGGTTGGAATGTGGCCTTGTTCATTCATTCATTCATTCATTCATCCATCTAGGACATATAATTTTCAGAGGGTCCAGTGCAAAGTGAAAATGTGAGCCCCCTTGTTAAAAAAATTAAGAATTTCAAGACCGTAACAGAGCATTAAACCATGTGTGGGCCCTTCTGAGTGCCGGGCCCTGGGCAGCCGTGCAGGGGCATGCGCCCGTGAGGCGGCTGAGCTCCTCTCACGTGGCGGACAAGATGGATGAGGCAAGAGTGCTGCATGTGTGTTAATTAACCCTTTCCTGGCAGAGCAAGCCGAGAGCTGGGGGAGACCAAGGTAGGGTGCTGGGCCTGCAGCAGTGGGGGCGGGGTGGGGTGGGTGGTCTGGAGGTCCTCCATCCCTGAGGACTTTGTGTGTGACAGAGATCCGAGTCACCCGGAGCGGCAGCCACAGGAAGGTGGGCAAGAGAGACTTCTAACGCAGAGGGACAGCAAAGGCAGAGGCCTGAGGGTGGGTTATTTAATTGCTGTAGGCTCCAGTTTCTTCATCTCCAAGTGGGAATTATGATGATGAATTAACACAGAGTGTTTACCATGTGCCAGGCACAATTCTAAATGCCTTTCACATTTGACTCTTAGTCCTCTCAGTGGCTCTCAGACATAAGTACTACTATTATCCTCATTGTTACAGAGGTGGAAACTGAGGCACAGAAAGGATAAGGTCACCAGCTAGTAAGTGGAAGAGCCAGGACTTGAACCCACACTGAGTCGCTGCAGAGCCTGTGCTCTTGCCCACCCTGTCAGGTGCCTCTTCAGGCCTCCTGGCAGCGTTACTGCTGTAAACCAGGTACATGGTGTGTTTCTGTGTGTGTTATGGCGCGTGGCCAGTGCCAGCACAGATAGGCCGTCGGATTGCAGTGGCTCTTATTGATCGTCTGCTGGGCCCCTTCTCCTTTCCCTGTGCTCGTGGGCAGTTTGAGCTGGTCGGGGCACACTGGCTTGTCAATCACCCAGCGCCATTCTGGGCACATTAATAGGCACTGTCTGGAATGCAGCTTGGTGTGCCAGCCCCTTGGAGTGTTGATGACCATTTCAACACCCACCTGCCACTGTCACTCATTCCACACTGAATGAAGCCTTCCCTGGCTCATTGAAAGCCCCCACCAGGGCCGCTCCTCCCCAGCCATTTGGAATGAGTGTTTGGGCTTCAGGGAGCCCTGATCGCTCTTTATAGAAAGGAGGCACCATCGGGGGAGGAGAGTGGAGGGGGGGAGCACTGCTTCAGTTTTTCAAGTTATAATGATCCCAGTAATCGAGATACTGAATTGCACATTTAAATTGCTTGAAAGTAAAAATACCATTTGTAATGTTGGTGTTAATGATGTAAACATTAAAAAGGAATTAAATACTTAGCTTCATTGTGCGGCACGATTGCACGATTTTTCTTTCAACTTATTCAACTAGATGAAATGATTGGCTGCAATACCCAGATATGTTACCAAAACGTGGGTCTGGACTTGAATCAGAATAGTTCATCATTTAAACACCTCTGGGTAAAAGTAGCGAGAAGGGTCACCGTGGCAATAGATTGCAGCCTCATTCTGCAGGCATGCTTTCTATTAAGACGTGTGCATGTGCGGGCATAGGCTCAGTGGGGACCTGAGGGGCAGCCTAACATGTCTGATGCCCCTCACTCTGCTGGGATATCTTGCCTGCACCGGGGAGGATCTGCCTGTCTCCTCGCATCTGTTCTGCAGCAGATGTCACCTTAGAGAGGCCTTCCCAAGCTCCACCTATGGTAGCAGCCCCTGCTGCTCTTGTCCCCTTTTGCTTCAAAGCACTGCTCCCTGTTTGACAGCAGGCCCAGGCGTGCATTCATCTCTCACTAAATAATATTTGTTGAGTAAACGAATCTGACAAGAAGGACACTGGAATATGAACCCAGGCCTCCTGGCCCACCTACCCCAGCCCTCACTCCTCTTAAAGGGCTGAGGGAGAAAGGTTAAGGGCAAACCAGGAACAGGTAGATTTCCGGATTTTGTTCTTGGACTAGCTCTCAGCCTTTCTGTCGCATTTCAAGGCAGCTTAGTGACAGAAGGGAGAAGCTCTGAGAAGCGCCTAATAAGAAGGGCCCGGACTTGGCTGCGAGTCAGCCTGCCGGGCCGCGCTCCGCCCAGCGCTGTCCCAGGGCTGCGTTTCTCCTCCCTCCCTCCCCTCCAGTGCTTGGCGCCCGCACTTTCATTTTAGCTCTTTCCTTCATCTTCTGTTTTATGTTTTTGGCAACAGAGGATGCAGATTTAAATCAAAAGTCAGAAGTTTAGATCATTCTGAAGAGCTGCTGATGAGTGGCGTTGCCTTGCCATTTGTTTTGTTAGATTGCTGCCTGCCCTTTCCTGCTTGGGCTCAGGCTCTGTGCAGCTGGGAAGAGTGATGGGGCTGCCAGGGTGCTGCCCAGAGGCCCAGGGCTTCCTGATGACATTGCATTATGGAAAAGCTGTAATAACATTCCGCTCCTTAGTCTCCTCTTTAATCACACAGGGGACACTGGGGGACAGGAGTGAGGGAGTGGGGGTGGGGGATGGATGTCTGCCAGGCTGCCCTGTGCCCCTAGTAGTGGGTAGCAGTGGAGAGGTCAGGTCAGGAGCAGGTTGTTCCGCAGATATGGTAATGATCTATGTTTGCTCTTCAACATCACCTGTCTTGAGGACCAAGTTAGAGTTCCTATGGGACGGAAGAGGAAACTAAATTAGGGGAGATGCTTAGCAAATCTCCCAGCATGCGGAACCCACTAATTGTATGAGGACATGGCCAGAGGAAGGATCTGGATCAGAACCTGTAGCCCTGGCATTGCCAGGTCCCTGCCATCCCCCCACGCTCCCCATTTGCTCTGTATGTCTCTATTTTTCCCTCCTTAAGTATCAACTTGATCCAAGGCTTATGGAGAAAGAGGTTCTCATCAAACCCATTTCCTCTTTCTTGGCACACAGTTAAATAGCACATCAGACCCCTGGCATCTGGCTAGGGCCACGTGACTAGCCCTTGCCCATGGGCTGTGGATGTGCCTTCTCCGTGCCTTCTAACTTTCACCTGTCAATAGCAGCCTTGTGGATGGTGTCTGAAGATGGTGGTGTCCACGATGGACAGAGACGGGGTCCCTGGATGACTGTGTGGAGCAGAGGCTCTCGGCCAAGCACCTTGGATTGTGATGTTACACTACTGATATCTGGAGATTGTTACAGCAGTTAGCCTAACTCTAACTAATACCTGCATGTTTCTTAATTCACGAAAGAAGAAAGCTCCCCAGTCTGGGTAAGGACATCAGCCAAGAGGCTATCACAGTCTTTCGGGCAGGAGGAAGCAGTAGAGGTAGAAGGTTCAGAGGTTCTTTTTAGTTCTCATCTTCTGGGATTTCTCCATTTATGTCTTAATCTCTCTCAGTGTCCAAACATATCAGCTCCCTGTGGCCAACCCAGACCACTTGCTGTTCCGTGAGTAGAGTGCCTGATTCCCTTTCCCATGCTTGCTGAGCCTTTTCCTGGAAAACCTTCCCTTCTTCATCACCTTTCAGACTCGGCTGCCTCTCAAGGCCCAGTGCAAACACCCCCTCTGTAACCATGTGTGTGGCGGGAGCCCTCACTGCCTCCCCTCTCCTGGGTAGTGCTCTACACAGCTGAGCATCCGGTTGAAGCACCCACGATATTTTCAGAAGGGGGTCTTAACTCGTGTTGAATTATGAGGTTCTTAACAGTAATGGCATGATCCTCACACTTCCTTGTATCCTACACAGTCCCTAGCACTGTGCTGTACGTACCAGGCACTTGGTAAATGTTGGGTGGGTGGATGGAAGGCAGGCAGGCGGACTACTGAAATCACAAACAATGAGTGAACTACTTGGCCGGAGTTTTAAGTATCTCTGCCATCTGGGTCCACTCCATTTCTCTTTGTTTCTACTACTCCCAACCACAAACCCCCATTCTGAGTGGGTTGCTCTGTCCATAGACTCCTAAGCACGCCAGACTTTTCCTTCCCCCATCTCCTCCCAACCTCCCCTCACTGATCCCCCAGCTCCTCTCCACTCCGGTCACCTTTCAGGGCCCAGATGACGTCTCCCCTCTCCAACAATTTCTGTGATGACTCTGCTCTCAGTGAACCTCTTCCAACTTTAAATCCGTGGGTTAATTGTCTGCACCACACAGATGAATCCTCGGGACCATTGGGTATTGTCTTGTGTGGTTTGTTGTCAGTCCATGTGTGTTACTCTTGCCTCCTCAGAACCTAAGCTCCCCAAGAGCTGCATCTTCCACAGCATCAGCAAAGAGATCAGCACAGAATAGCTGCTTGGGGGACACCTGCCGACTGCCAGGTTACTTAGGGCTCCCTCATTTCTTTTGCCATGTTCAAGTAAACTCAGCTTGGAGACCAAAAACATATACACTCATCATCTTCTTTTCTTCCCATGCTTTTCTGTTCTCCCTCTTCCTGGATTTGGATCAACTGGGCGGGCTCATTAGGTTTCTGAGTTCACTGAGTTTCTGTATCTGCAGAACCATGCACGAGTTTCCAGACTGCAGTGACCCTCTGCATCTGTAGTCCAGTGAGAATAGTCTAAAACCAGTAGCCAGCTTTGTCCCCTTTTTTAAGATAACAAATTGCACTTTTGTCAGGGACATCTTTTCAGGAAGAGTTGGGAACGTGGGCTGAGGATTTAGACGGGAGGAAGAAGGCCTCACATGAGAAGGACGCCGTGGGGTGAAGGAATAGCCAAAAGAGGGGACATCACATAGGCAGGAATTAGGACCCAGGCCCTGGGGAGCAGCTGTAGCACAGTTAGTGTCGTGAGTAGGCCAGCGGACCATCTGGAATGGGTGGAGGAATGAGAAGCTAAGCCAGGGACTTGGTTGTTGTGGTACTAGACTCTCAAGCAAGGAAGTAGCCTGGAAATAGTATTTAGGGCTCTGTCTTGTCATTAGCAAATATGCAGTTTTTGGCTGACTCCCTTTTGCCACCCAACACACTTTGACTCAACTCTCTTACCATGGGCACAAAGCATGCAAATTAATCACGTCATTGCCGCAGCCAAACATGATTTGGGAAGTTAACCTGCTTTGAAGTCTGTATAGCGTATTTCGAAATTAAACACAAGCTTTTTTATTATCCAGGACGTTCTTTCCTTCTATTAGTGTGGATCTTGGAAAGTTGATGGTAATTATCCATGAGAATCCAAAAATTACTTAATTTTACATTGTATAGGTTTCAAATGAAAGGACAACTTACTTTTCAGGTCCGGTGCCTGCCTTGCAGATACATGCAAATATTTTATTAGCCACCATTTCCGCCTGAGTTCCCTGAAGGATTGTAGGAAATTGGCGAACTGTTCTTGTTGTATACTGTAGTCACTCATAAATTGGAACTGCCATACAGTGTGATCAGAATAAACAAATGGAGAGGGTAATAAGGCGCGCCAACAATCACTGGTGACCTCAGCAATTTTATTAACAAATTTATTTCCCTAATTGGGTAACGTATCTCAGCGCTTGACTCAAGGGCATTGCAATAGGTTTCCATACTGCAGAAGAAGGAATTAATTAGAACTGTTTGTTCTTGTTCCATATTTACGCTTGCCCACCAGTCTTGTAAACGTTGCCCCTGGTTTCCTCGGTCCTCTGGCTTCTTCTGATACCACCAACCCGCCCCAAAATAAATAAATAGAAAGTGGAGAGTGTAGTTTAATATCAGTGGCTCCTCCTCATGTGCATCCCACCCCCACTGGAAGCTGCATTTCATGGTCAGAATGTGGCGGAATCATCACTTCCAACAGGCACTCAGAAGTCTGTAAAGAGATTCCTCATTATAATAGATTTTGGGGGGGAAAAAAGGAAAAAAACAAGTCTCTAAAGAGACCCTCATCTCCACAGGCACATGGAGGACCTGTGCTTGTGCCTGGGCTTGTCCTTGTCCACTTAGAACCTGGGTGCAAGAAGGTGAGGTGGGCAGATGTGTTCCACTTCATCCTGCCCATTTACAACTCCTCGTAGGAAGGTAAGAGGCATTCACGAGCTCTGTCTGCCTTTGGAGCGGGCATCCCATACCAGGAGAAAAGCCATGAACTCGTGAACTCACCCTTCAAGGCTACTTCAAGTAGGTTTTTTGCCTCACAGCTTGCGAGGATTGCAGCATGACAACAAGCGAGCACTCTCAGATGCAAATACTCCAGAATCGCACTGCAGTGCCGGCCTCTAACTCATCATGCTGCTTCCTCCGGTGTACTCCAGACGGTGCCACTTTATCCTGACTGTCCCTTCTACGATGACCAGCATTAGAGCAGGATGCCAGGGTATGTGGAATCACCTCCAGAGCTGATTGACAGCTGTTCACATAGTCTGCCATGTATAGGGATGGCTTTTGAGGGTAGATATGACTATTACAAAGACATCTAAGGGGTGTCTAGACTATCCTAGCTACCAATAGGTCCCTTTTTGAGATCTGTAGCCCAGAAAAATCCAGATAAGCCCAAGAAGTTTCATTGTCCCTCTTGGATATCCTGTAGGATCCCAATGAGATTTTCCAGGCCAAAAATGTAGCCGGGGTCTGGTCCGTCATAGGTGGTGTGCTCATTCCAGGAGCCCTTGTATGTTGTGTGAGCAAAGTCGATCATGCGGATGTCAACCTTGGCGTGACCCCCAGGGGAGCTGCCGTCAGTGGCCTGCGGAGCCTCCTGAGGTTGCAGGCTGCCTGAGGTTCTTTCCAACGGCTCCTGCCCGTCATAGATGATGAGGAGAGAGCTGGAGTAGAACCGGTAGGAGCTCTGGCTCCTAATCACCGAGAGGAGGGCCTGGAGCTGGCGCAGAATGGGCTCCAGCAGCTCGGCGCGGAGGTGGGTTCCATTGTGCAGGAACTGACAGAGAGCTTGCCTGAACCCCTCCACGGAGAGTTTTCTTCCATAGTACTTGTCTTTGCAGAGAAAGTGCTTCTTATCCGTTTGATAAACCTTACATTAAAAAGAAGAAAGACAAAATGTGAAGAATTGCAAACTTAAAAAATAAATTTGCATCTGGTATGGTTGTAGCATCACAAGCTAGGATGACACATGAATGGATTTCCAGGAGATGCAGGGCAGGGGTGACTGATGTGAGTGGAAGGTGACCCTCCGTTAAGCACCAGTGTAGCGTTTACATTTTAAAACGCTTTCTGTGCAGATCTTTTTTTTTTGTTTGAGACAGAGTCTCACTCTGTTGTCTGGGTTAGAGTGCCGTGGCGTCAGCCTAGCTCACAGCAACCTCAAACTCCTGGGCTCAGGCGATCCTCCTATCTCAGCCTCCCGAGTAGCTGGGACTACAGGCATGTGCCACCATGCCCGGCTAATTTTTTCTATATATTTTTAGTTGGCCAATTAATTTCTTTCTATTTTTAATAGAGACGGGGTCTTGCTCTTGCTCCGGCTGGTTTCGAACCCC
>CAUYMX010075222.1:0-14160 GCA_963573855.1 Lepilemur septentrionalis | reverse complement strand
ATGGTGGCACATGCCTGTAGTCCCAGCTACTTGGGAGGCTGAGGCAGAAGGATTGCTTGAGCCCAGGAGTTTGAGGTTGCTATGAGCTAGGCTGATGCCATGGCACTCACTCTAGCCCGGGCAACAGAGCGAGACTCTGTCTTAAAAAAAAATAATAAATAAAAATAAAAATACATAGAAAAAAAATTAGCCGGGCATGGTGGCACATGCCTGTAGTCCCAGCTACTTGGGAGGTTGAGGCAGGAGGATGGCTTGAGCCCAGGAGTTTGAGGTTGCTGTGAGCTAGGTTGACGCCACGGCACTCTAGCCCGGGCAACAGAGTGAGACTCTGTCTCAAAAAAAAAAAAAAAAAAAGAAAGAAAGAAAGAAAGAAAGAAGCTTGTCAGATTTAAAGCCAGATCCATCTTTCCAGAATCTTTCTCAGGTTTTTGACTTATGTGCTATACAACTTAGATAAATGTACAGCTGAGGGTAGAATACAATGCTGTGATAATAAATCTGATTTTTTTTTTTTGGTGAAAAAAAAAATGCTAGCTGGGTGCTATGGCTCACACCTATAATCCTAGCGCTTTGGGAGGCCTAGGTGGGAGGATTGCTTACGGCCAGGAGTTCAAGACCAGGTAACACAGCGAGACTCTGTCTCTGCAAAACTTTAAAAAATTAGCTAGGTATGCTGGTGTGTGCCTGTAGTCCCAGCTACGAAGGGAAGCTGAGATAAGAAGCTCACTGCAGCCCAGGAATTTAAGGCTGCAGTTAGCTATGATCATGCTACTTTACTCCAGCCTTGACAGAGCAAGACCCGGTCTCTTAAAAAAAATTTAATTTATTTATCTGTATATTCTACTGTTGATGAACACCTGGGTTATTTTCAGCTTTTTCCATCTGAAGCATGCTTCTACAAAAATTCTTATATGTTTCCTGGTGCTTACACACAAATGCTCTACTTTATGCATGTAGAAGTGGAAGTAGTGAGGCTGGGCGCTGTGGCTCACGCCTGTAATCCTAGCACTCTGGGAGGCCGAGGCGGGCGGATTGCTCAAGGTCAGGACTTCAAAACCAGCCTGAGCAAGAGTGAGACCCCATCTCTACTAAAAAAAATAGAAAGAAATTAATTGGACAACTAAAATATATAGAAAAAATTAGCCGGGCATGGTGGCGCATGCCTGTAGTCCCAGCCACTCGGGAGGCTGAGGCAGGAGGATCGCTTGAGCCCAGGAGTTTGAGGTTGCTGTGAGCTAGGCTGATGCCATGGCACTCACTCTAGCTCAGGCAAGGGAGTGAGACTCTGTCTCCCCCCCCCTCAAAAAAAAAAAAAGAAGTGGAAGTAGTGAACATAGAAATTCATATTTTCAATTTCATTAGATAATGCCAAACTGTTTTCCAAAATGATTGTGTGAATTTACATCCCCATTACCTGCTCTACATCCTTACCCAGACTTGATATTTTCAGATCTTTCCATTTTTTCCATCCTGAAGGTGTAGCATGATATATCATAGTGGTTTTGGTTTCCATTTTACTGATGAATAATGAGGCTGAGCATGTTCTCTTGTTTATTGGCCCTTTGGTTTTCCTCTTCCATTAGAAACTTGTTCAAGTTTTGTGCCTACATTTCTTATTGGGTAGGAGGATTGCTTGAGGCCAGGAGTTCAAGACCAGCCTGGGTAACATAATGAGACATCTTTTTATTCTTTTCAGAGTAATTTATTAATTAAATGTATTGATAAATTGAAATGGTAAAGATTTAACAGGATCATTTTAAAAAATCTGAATTCATTGTCATCTGTTTTATGAGATTTTTAACATATCTCACATTAGAAAGTTACTGTACATGTTTTTAAAATTGATAAGAACAGGCCAGGTGTGGTGGCTCAGGCTTGTAACCCTAGCACTCTGGGAGGCCAAGGCAGGAGGATCGCTTGAGGTCAGGAGTTTGAGACCAGGCTGCGCAAGAGCGAGACCCCCCCCCATCTCTACAAAAAAAAAATAGGAAAAATTAGCCAGGCATGGTGGTGCATGCCCGTAGTCCCAGCTACACAGGAGGCTAAAGCAGGAGGATCGCTTAAGCCCAGATGTTTGAGGTTGCAGTGAGCTATGTTGGTACCACTGCACTCTAGCCCAGGTGACAGAGCAAAACTCTGTCTCAAAACAAAGAAAAATTGATAGAAACAAGTTTTCTTTCTTGTCTTTTCTTTTTTCTTTTTTACTTATAAGCCTCATCTTCATAGAAAAAAAGGCCTGTAGGCTAAAGAAATCATTACTCACTTGCATTGAAAAGTACAATTTCTATTGTTTGAAGTTTCTGGAATGGGTGGCTTCTGACCTGATGCCAGAGTAACAAGATAGACAAGATGACTTTAACAATAAAAATAAATTAACTGTATAGGAGGTTACTCAATCATGCATGGCACAAAAGCATCAATGACTGTTTGCAAGATAGACTCAAGCTGCTGTGAAGGCTGGCGGCAGGCCATACCTGCATCTATGCTGTACAGAAGCTGGGTTGAGCCAAGAGCCACTTGCTTTTAGAATGATGGCTTCAGTTGTTGTTTTAAGTATAGAGTAGGGAAGTATGTTTTAAGCGTGACAACATAAATAAAGGGAGAAAAAGTGATTCCATTGAAATAAATTTTTAATTAAAAACAAAAACCTTCCCTAGTGTTTTCTAGGGATTGTGTGAGTTATATAACAAGCTTCATAGCACCCTGGGGAATCTCTACATTCCAGTGAAACATGAACATTAACGCCTTCAGGGATTGTTCTGAATTTAAAAGATCAGACATACACTTACCCCATGGACCAGATAAACTGTCTTGTTGCATGCAGGCTGTAGTTCGGTCACATTTGAGGTTTTCTGTAAGAGGAACAGAGAGTTGAAGTGACAACAACAAAACACCCCTTGAGAGAAGAAAAATCTTTTCACTACTGTTACAACACGTAAGTGCAATTTACTTGAGTTAAAAACACCAGTGTCTGGTGCAGACACTTATCTATCCTGAGGAACTGCCAGGACAATGACCTGGCACACTCTGCTCCTGGATGGCTCTGATGTCAGCAGCAGTGAGGCAGGAGGTTTCTGCTTCCCATTCACATCATTAATCTAAAGCTCACTCAGTCTCATCTTTCTCAGCGGCCTGTGCTTGAGGCGGGGTGACCAGGTGCTTCTGTGCGAAAACTTCTCATCTCCAACCCACCATGCTCTCAGAGAAGTTCATAGTCTTTTTGGCATCAAATTCAAAGGGCACTTAAAAAGAATTTAAGCTCTCCATCAGGTGAGTGCACACCTGGCCACCAGGGAGCCCAGGTCTGGTTTGGCAGTGGCTGCAAAACACTCTCCATGTTTTCCTGCCTCCTATGGCTGCAGTCAGCAAACAAGTACTGTGTGAGATTTCCACAACGTGATGTTGTGTCTTCTTTCATGGCCACTGGAAAATTAAATTCATCTGAGGCTAGTACATCCATCGTTCCTCTCAGGATATCTGATTAACACCTGGTGCCCTTGTTTCTGTTTCTCTAGAAACAAGGAGAGTGTTCAAGGAGAAAACAACCACATTTGAGATGCTGAAGCCAATCAGCCAACAGAGGTGTTGCCAGTGCCATTCCCACCCACTTCCGGGTGAGGGGTATGTCCTGGCCAGACAGGCTGACTGAAGTTACCTTCCTAAAGTCAGAGGTTCTTTGCCTAAAGCAACCATGAGCACAGCCTTTAGGGTTGGATCTATGCGTACCTATGCCGTCTTCCCTTTTATTAAATACAGTTTTCTCCATAAAGGTCTTACCCATCTTTTGGTAGATTAATTCCTGGATGCTTTATATTCCTGATAGTATTAGTTATCTTTTTAAAAATTACATCTTTGCTTGATGCTGAAAAATAGAAATATGACTGATTTTGTATCTAGCAACACTGGTAATTTTGCTTGTGAATTTTTTTTTAAGAGACACGCCCTCACTCTGTCACCAACACTGGAGTGCAATGGCATGACCAAGCTTATTGCAACTCAAAATCCTGGGCTCAAGCAATCCTCCTGCCTCGGCCTCACTGAGTAGTTGCAACTACCAAGTAGCTGCAACTTCTACCTTGCATGCACCAAACCTGGCTAATTTTTTTTTTTATCTTTTGTAGAGACAAGGTCTTGTATGTTGCCCAGGCTGGTCTCCAACTCCTATCCTCAAGTGATCCTCCTGCCTCCACCTCCCAAAGTACTGGGATTATAGGTGTGAGCGTCACCCCCAGCCTCTCTTGTGAATTCTAATCGATCTTTTTTTAAGTTGACAATCACATGAAATGCAAACAACACTTTTCTTTTTCCTTTCCAATTCTTATAGCTCTAGTTTTGTTGCTTCGTTTATTTTTCCTTATTTCACACATGGTACCCCCAGTACAATGTTATATGGATGTGAGGACATTGGGGTCCTTTGTCTTGTTCTTGACTTGAAACAGTGAGTTTTTAGTCCTTCACCTTGAGTATCAGGTTGAGAAACTTCCCTTCTACATTTAGGAGGCTTTGTTCTTGTTTTCCAAATTAATTAGATAACCCTCAGGGAATCTGAATGTCCCATTAGGACCGAACCTGGCTAACCAGTCTTTGTCCTTCTGGTCAGGGACAAAATCTACAGCCGTGCCCCAGTCTCACCTCTCCATGGCTCTGCACATCTGCCTGTTGAGATTCACTGCTACACTCACTTCCTGCCATGGACCACTGCCCGACTGAGCAACCCCAGCCCACAGATTCCTTCGCCAGGTGAGGCCTTACCAGTTTCACCCCAGGTGGAGGCTACTCCCCATCAGCGGCTCAGTCTGAATTAGGCCCACAGCTGTGCTCAAAACCTGCTCAGCCCTTAGAGAAGGAGGGGCCAGCTCCCCTCACTCACCTGAGCGGCCACTGCCTAGGCCCTGGCTTTTCTTAGCTCCCTTCCTGTCCAGGACCCATGGCTCTTCCCCTCGCTCCAGCTGGCAGATCACTTCGGGCTTGGATCCTGGAAGTCCTGCTCATGGGGAGGGAAGTCCTTTGTTTATACAACATTTAACAAGCCCCTGTACCCCTGCTCATGCCACCTATGGGGACATGAAGATAGACAGGACTGACCTCCTACTGGAGCTGAACACCCAGGGAGTGATGAGCGAGCCTCTAGGACCAGGCTGCCCCAGGCCCCCACCTGGGAGAGGAACCCCTCCTCTGGGAAGCCCCACCCCAGACCAACTCACAGATACATGGACGAGGCCTGCAGAGGGGCTTACCCAGCGAGACCACGTTCCCATAGGTCTCCATCATCACATTTCGGTAGAGGCCCCTCTGAGCAGGACCCAGCTGGTTCCACTCCTCCTGGGAGAGGAGCACCGCCACATCCTCAAAGGTCACCTCAGCCTGGAACAACAGGGGCTGCTGCTGGTAAGACTGAACCTCCATGTCTGTGAAGGGGAGTGGGCGTGTGCAACATGGGCAGTTGGGAATGGGTGGCCCTGTGAACTGAGGGGACAATGGGAAAGGGCCAGAGTTCAGGAGCTGCAGTAATGCTCGGGCTGCTGCTGGGAGCCCTGGGTGTGGGAGGACTCGTGGGGGCTCTGGTTGGGGCATAGCAAAGACCTTGGGGACAGCTCACCTGGTGTCCTGCCGGCCGCGGCAGGAGCCTAGCTGCTGCCATTACCCAGTCTCCTGGGGCCTCTGAGGACCACAGAAATCGGAGGAGCCTGTGGAGCTGAGGAAGAGAAGGGGGCACATGAGGGGCCTGGCCTTGCCCCTGGCAGACTCTGACTTCCTGGGGGAGCCTCAGGGATCCCTGGGCCTCCTGCAGAGTCAGTGAAGGGCATGTTGCACACCCAAGGCACTGCAGATGCCACAGCCCTGCTCTGCCCCACCCTCCCCATGAACTCTGATCTGGAACCACATGGTTCTTGGGCTCTCTGGCTATCCCAAGAAGGTCCCATTTAACAAGTGCCAAGGGACTCTGAACACCAAGTGCAGGGCACCTGCTGCCTGCTGAGGGCTCAGGGTCCCAAGCCTTTACTATCCAGACACCTGGAGTCCTCATGGTTGTCCAATCACACCTCTGTGGGGGAAGCCAGCAAGGGCTCTGGGCTAGAGTGCAGTGGCATCATTATAGCTCACTGCAACCTCAAACTCCTGGGCTCAATCCATCCTTCTGCCTCAGTCTCCTGAGCAGCTGGGTCTACAGGTGCATACTACTACCTACTGTCTTTATAAAACATTAGATATGTGCATATATTTGCACGGACAACTTTTGGGAAGAACACAATAAACTAACAATGGCTGCTTATGAAGAATAGGACAGGGAGATTGGATGTGGAGAGAGGCTGACTCCCAACCTCCCTGTCCTGTTCTCCAAAAATGTCTATTCCCCCAAACATGTGTATGCACCTTTCCATGTGTAAGTGCAGTGCAATTCTAATTAGAATTCCAGTGGAAGTCTTTTAAAGGAGTAAATAAAACTACCTTAGAACTCACATGAACAACGGATGCTGGAGAAGAGACCAGAAAGAAATTTGAAAGAACAGAGTGGGGACTGCCTGGTATCAGAACCAAAGACAGTAAGGAAACCACTATAATCAAACCAGCAAGCTGTCAAGAGCAGAAGAGATGAGGCCAGACAGGCATGTGTGGGAAATTAAAAGATGTCAAAAGTTATAAATTTCAATTCAGTGGGAAACCAATCATTCATTTAGCAACTTGTGTGTATCCAGATGGGATATGCAATAACCAATTCTGAATTAAGTAAAGATTAAGTGTGAATGATAACAGTGGCCTCACGTTCTCTGCCTCCTGCCCTCCTGGTCCCTGTATCTCACACCTGCCCACCCTGGAGGTACAGCATAGCCTTCTCTACTGCCACACCCTACCCTTCTGTATGCGTCACCCACCAGCACACAGACCTGCCATCTCTTACATCATCTGGTCACTCTCCTGGGGACCACACTTTGTCCAGCTATCTCCCTGTGGGAGAACTCTCCCCTGTGGTCTCGATTCCCTTCCTCTCTTCTGCAGGATGCAACATTTTCACAGGATGTTACCCTCTCTCAACCAGGAAGCAGCCCTGGGTCAGGGTCTCCTTTGATCTCCATGAGGCCAAATCCAATGTTAATCCTGAGTCCTTGTTACTGTCAGCAGTGGAGACACAGACACAGTTGGTTCCCTGAGCACTGGTCTCTCTCAGCGGGGTTTTCTCAGTGTGCCTTCCTCTACCACTCCCCTCCTCATCCACATGGCTGGGCAGCCCTTCCATCCTTGCCTGCATATGAACTTGACTTTTGGTGAATGTAGCTCTGGTCTCCTGGAAACCTGGCAGAGGTGGACAGTCATTCACACTATAGCCCCCATCACACCTGGGCTGGAACCCAATGATGAACACCCACAAAGAATCATATTCAGGGCCTCCTGAGCAGGTCTTGCACCCCATACTGCTAACATAGGAGGTGTTGGCTTGTGTGACCAAGAGGCTTTGGGCAAGGCTGGTTCCTCCTCCTGTCTGCACCTTGTGTCCATGCACCCAAGTACTCTTGGCTGCCTGCAGGGCAAAGCCAGCTTTTCCATGAGCCCAGCACCAGATGTGGTCGTCCTGTGAATATTCACTTTAGCCCAAGAGGCTCCTTTTTGGTGCCCTTGAGCTGGCAATCCCCTTCCCTGTGACTCAACATCTCCATGGGCATGTCTTGTGGCATCTCAGACACTTAACATCCAAAACTGAGTACCGCCACCACCATCATTTCTGCCCTCAGCTCAGTCTGCAAACCTGCACATAAGCTTCCTTTACTCCTCATTCTCACACGCCACTTCTAATCCACCTTCCAAGCACATCCAGAACCTGACCATATTGCCCACTCCAGCATCCCTGCCCTGTGGCCACCGCCCCTAGCTGTTCAGTAGCCCTTGGCACATTCCTGAGCTGTCTGCCCACCCCCCCATCTGCCCTCTCACTGGAACACGGTGACTGTCCTCTGCTTCAAGGTCCCTCCAGACCCCCACCAGTTCCTACAAGGCTGCCCTGATGTTTGTCATCTTCCTCAGAGCCCTGCAGCCCCTTTCCCCTCAGCCTGTGCCCCACCCAGCTCTCACTCTATCACTTCCTGCTGCACCAGCAAGCCAAGAAGCAGGCCCAACAGAGCAGCCAGTGGTTAACTGTTTGTTAAATAAATGAATGAAATTAAAGGAGCAATGAGATCATACTTTATACCCTTTGGAACAGCAACATGTATGGAATCAACACTTGCCACTGGCAGGGATGAGAAAGTGGAGTTTCTCATACTCATTCTCAGGAAGGCCACCTGGCAGTATTTAGGTGAATCAGATATGCCATTGGACAGTGGGCATCCTATAGGGATGAATGCAGGTAAGGGCAGACTTAAGGATGGTGCCTTGGCAAATGCCACCTTGGTCCTTCCACACACAGGTCATGCACCTGCTGAAGAGAAAGACTTACACTGTGCTAGGCTGCCAGACGGGTGAGTGAAAATGTGGAATGGGGTCCGTGTGTGGATGATGCTCTGACTTTGTAAACTGTAACCCCAAGCCCTTGAAGGGTATTTGTGTCGTAGGGACCTAGGACTGGCCTGCCTGCTTTATCCTGGGCCAGCTGCACTAAAGACCCACCTGTAAATCTGGGAGATGACACATTCCACATTCCCCTGAGGGCCTCAAAGATGACATGATTAGTGAGAGGAGAGTGCTCAGAACAGGCCTGGCTCAGAGTCGGCTGTAGCTGGATGAGGTGGTGTTATCTGATTTGATTAAATTAACACACCGAAAAAACTCCAAAGGACAGTATTAGGCTGTCAATATGTGTGGCAAGAAGACAGAAAAAGAGAAAGACTGCCACCTGGGGTGAGTCTTAGAAATGCATAAAAACAAAAGTCGGCATCAGGTCTTTACCTAGGGATGACCTTCGCATATCGACAAGTGAAAAAGTATGGTTGTAGTCTGGTGAAAAATGAACAAGATAAATAACAAGTGGCACTGAATAGTTTTAAATTTTTCTTTTTTCTTTTTGTATTTGTTTTACTTTTTTCTTCTCATACCTTTGATACAGATAAATTTTTCTTTACTTGCACTTTGGCAGATAAAGGTCTGGGTCTCCTGGAACAAGCCTGTGACAAGGATGCAAACATATGAAAACATTGTGGGCCTCAACTGAAACCTTGCACACTCATAAGGCAGGAAAGCAGAGCTATTTGGGGCACCAGAAACTGGCTTTTAACCAGTCCCCCCAGGCTCCCAGAATTCTGAGGCCCACTTCCAGGCTTTGCTTCATGAGAAGAACATAGGAGTTCAGGCAGGAAAGAAGAATGGTGTGGACAGTTTTTAAAAATTAAAGACTAGGTCATAATAAGTCCTGTAGAGATGCTGGGCCCCAGGGCTAGGGGCTGGGACAGGCCAGGTATCACCACCACAGAGTACCAGAAAGGGAGTGTGAGGAACCCCCTCATGAAGCTAGGCCATCCCCTAACACTTGGGCAAATATGAAGAGCACCGACCCAGAGCCATGGCTGAGCAATGACCCCACCCACCCACGGGTGACAAAGGCATCAAACTGAAGATTCTTGAGACTCAGGAATTTCGGTTTTTGGCAATCAGTCTCCCTAGGGAATAACCCAAAACAAAAACAAGAATAGATCAATGTTCTCGGCAGCAAGGTCACTTAAAGAAAATTGGAAAGAAGCTGCATTGCAGTGAGACACTCTCTGCCAAGCAGGGGTCTGGCTCTCTTGATCACTGTGAGGCAGGATCACAGGGTCAGGAACTAAAAAGGGACCACAATTACACAAAGAGCTTAGAATTTAACATTTATTAACTTTTTGTTTTGTAAGCTAACCATCAGAAACCTATAGCTCTTTTTGGAACTGCTGACAGTCTTGATGTGACAAAGCAACCATGCCTGTCCTTCCAGAGGATCCTGCACATGGTGACACACTGGGACAGGTACACTCAGAGTACCCTGGTCTAGGATGAGCTGCCAGGATCTCCCCCAGAGCCACCGCTATCCCTTCCTCCCCACTCCTTCGACTACCTACTAAAAAGCCCTGTTCCGCCATGAAACCCCTGCCCTCCAGGGTGGAAGCACCTCTAAGAGAGGCAGCTTCTGAGCCACCTGTGAGTGTAAAGCAAAACACTGTTAAACTTGACCACCTGAAACCTCCGCAGAGTAAGTGATCAGAAATAGTTATCCAAATCGATAGCCTTCCTGTACAACAACAACAGTCAGAAAATATGAAGGGAAAAAAAGATTCTACTTACAAGTAGCATCAAGAAACAACTTAGGCCAGGCGTGGTGGCTCACGCCTATAATCCTAGCACTCTGGGAGGCCAAGGCAGGAGGATCGCAAGGTCAGGAGTTCAAAACCAGCCTGAGCAAGAATGAGACCCCGTCTCTACTAAAAATAGAAAGAAATTAATTTGGCCAACTAAAAATATATAGAAAAAAAATTAGCCGGGCATGGTGGTGCATGCCTATAGTCCCAGCTACTTGTGAGGGTGAGGCAGGAGGATCACCTGAGCCTAGGAGTTTGAGGTTGCTGTGAGCTAGGCTGATGCCACAGCACTGTAGCCCAGGCAACAGAGCGAGACTCTGTCTCAAAAAAAACACCAAAAAACAAAAAACAAAACTTACTACAGATCTAGAAAAAATAATTCTATGCTTTGTATGAAACCAGAGAAGACCTTGTATAGCCAAAGCAATCTTAAGTAAAAAGAACAAACTGGGAGGTAGCAGTCTATCAGACTTCAAGCTGTACTAAAAGGCTATAGCAATTAAAACAGCATGATATTGGCACAAGAACAGAGACATAGACCTTTGGAACAGGACTGAGAATCCAGAGATGAAACCATCTGCATGTGGTAATCTAATCTTTGACAAAACAGACAAAAATATACACTGGGGAAAAGAATCTCTTTTCAATAAATGGTGCTGGGAAAACTGGATAGCTACATGCAGATTGAAACTGGATCTCCACCTCTCACCTCTCACAAAAATCAATTCAAGATGGATAACAGACTTAAACCTAACGCATGAAACCTTAAGAATTCTAGAAGAAGATGTGGAGAAGACCCTTTCAGACATTGGCCTAGGCAAAGAATTTTTGAAGAAGACCCCCAAAGCAATCACAACAGCAACAAAAATAAATAAATGGGATCTGATCAAATTAAAAAGCTTTTGCACAGCCAAGGAAACTATCATTAGAGTGAATAGACAGCCTACAGAATGGGAGAAAATATTTGCTCTCTACACATCTGATAAAGGGCTGATAACAAGAATCTATCCAGGGCCAGGTGCAGTGGCTCATGCCTGTAATCCTAGCACTCTGGGAGGCCAAGGCAAGAGGATTGCTTGAGCTCAGGAATTCGAGACCAGCCTGAGCAAGAGCGAGACACTGTCTCTACTAAAAATAAAAAGAAATTAGCTGGACAACTAAAAATATATAGGAAAATTAGCCGGGCATGGTGGCACATGCCTGTAGTCCCAGCTACTCGGGAGGCTGAGGCAAAAGGATTGCCTGAGCCCAGGAGTTTGAGGTTGCTGTGAGCTAGGCTGATGCCATGGCACTCTAGCCCAGGCAACAGAGTGAGACTCTGTCTCAACAAAATAAAAAATAAAATAAAATAATAATCTATCTAGAACTTAAAAAAATCAACGAGAAAAAAATCCAACAACCCTATCAATAAATAGGCAAAGGAAATGAACAGAAACTTTTCAAAAGAAGACAGGATAATGGCCAGCAAACATAAAAAAAGGCTCAGCATCTCTAATCGTTAGAGACATGCAAATCCAAACCACCATGAGATATCACTTAACCCCGGTGAGATTGGCCTCTATCAAAAAATCCCAAAACAACAAATGCTGGCAAGGATGTGGAGAGACAGGAACACTCTTACACTGCTGGTGGGACTGCAGATTAGTGCAACTTCTGTGGAAAAGAATTTGGAGATACCTCAAAGAGCTAAAAAGAGAAATACCATTCGATCCAGCAATAGCACTATTAGCCATCTACCCCAAAAAGCAAAAGACATTCTGTAATAAAGACATCTGCACCCGAATGTTTATGGCAGCACAATTCACTATTGCAAGGATGTGGAAACAACCCAAGTGCCAGTCAATTCATGAGTGGATTATTAAAATTTGGTAATGTACACAATGGAATATCACTCAATTATAAGAAACGACAGTGATCTAGCACCTCTTATATTTTCCTGGATAGAACTTGAGCCTATTATCCGAAGTGAGGTATCACAAGATCGGAAGAATAGGCTCCACATGTACTCGCCATCAAATTGGCACTGACTGATCAACACTATGGTGCTCACATGGTAGATAATATTCTCCAGGGATTAGGGGGTTGAGGGGGAACATAAACTCACAACAAATGGATGTGGTGAGCATTGTAGAGGAGAAGGGCATGCCTCTAATCCTTGCTTGGGTGAGGCAAAGACATAAAATGTAACCAAAATGTTTGTACCCTTATAATACCCTGAAATAAAAAAATAAAAAAAAGAAACAAACTTCAGAAATGCTCAGGATCCCTATGAAGAAAACTAGAAAACATCAGAGTAACTCTTCAGGACATTGGTCTGGGAAACAAATTTTTGAGTAAGACCTAAAAAACATAGGCAACAATAGCAAAAATACATAAATGGAATTACATCAAGAAAAGCTTCTGCACAGCAAAAAAAAAAAAAAAAAAACAATCAACAGAGCAAAGAGACAACCTATAGAATGGGGGAAAATGTTTGGAAACTATCCATCCAACAAGGAATGTACAAGAAACTCAACAGCAAAAAACCAAATAATCTCATTTTAAAACAGGCAAATGATCCAAATAGATATTTCCTCAAAAGAAGACATACAGGAATATGTAAAATGCTCAACATCACTAATTATGGGAAATGCATATGAAAACCACAATGAGATATCATCTCCCTCCAGTTAAAATGGCTATTATCAAAAAGACAAAAAATAACAAAATGCTGGTGAGGATAAGGAGAAAGGGGAATGTTAGTACACTCCTGGCAGGAACGTAAACTATAATAGTACAACTATAATAGTATGGGAAACAGTATGGAGGTTCCTAAAAAATTAAAAATATTTAATAGATCCACCGTATGATCCAGCAATCCCACTGCTGGGTATATATTGAAAAGAGGAAATCAGAGTATATCAAAGAGATCTCTGTATGCCCATGTTTCTTGCAGCACTATTCACAATAGCCAAGATATGGAATCAACCTAAATGTTCATCAATGGATAAGTGGATAAAGAAAATATGGTATATATGCACAATGGAATACTATTCAGCCATAAAAAAGAAGGAATCCTGTCATTTGCAGCAACATGGATGGAACCAGAGGTCATTATGTTAAGTGAAATAAGCCAGGTACAGAAAGGCAAATATCACATGTTCTCACTCACATATGGGAACTAAAAAGTTGATCTTTTGGAGGTAGAGAGTAGAATGATGGTTACCAGAGGCTGAGAAGGGTGGGGTGAGGGATGAAGAGAGGTTGGTTAATGGATACAAACATACAGTTAGATACAAGGAATAAATTCTAGAATTCGACTGCATAGTAGGGTGACTATAATTAACAATAATTTATTATATATTTCAAAATAGAAGATTTGAAATGTTCCCAACACAAAGAAATGATAAATGTTTGTGGTGATGGATGTCCCAATTATCCCATTTGATCATTACACATTGTATGCATGTATCAAAATATGACTTGGTTACTCTGTAAATATATACAATTATTATGTATCAATAAAGAAAGAATTTGAGGCCAGGGCGTGGTGGCTCACGCCTGTAATCCTAGCACTCTGGGAGGCCAAGGCTGGAGGATTGCTCAAGGTCAGGAGTTCGAAACCAGCCTGAGAAAGAGCGAGACCCCATCTCTACCAAAAATAGAAAGAAATTAATTGGCCAACTAAAAATATATAGAAAAAAATTAGCCAGGCATGGTGGTGCATGCCTCTAGTCCCAGCTACTCGGGAGGGTGAGGCAGGAGGATCGCCTGAGCCCAGGAGTTTGAGGTTGCTGTGAGCTAGGCTTACGCCACGGATCTCTAGCCTGGGCAACAGAGTTTGACTCTTACAAAAAAAAAAAGAAAGAAAGAAAGAAAGATGGAAGGAAGGAAGGAAGGAAGGAGGGTGGGAGGGAAGGAAGGG
>CAUYMX010075220.1:0-38775 GCA_963573855.1 Lepilemur septentrionalis | reverse complement strand
TTTTTTTATTGGGGGAAAACTACAAAGCATTTACAGTACAATGTTTACAGTCACAATTTGTAGTGAGCTGATTTCCCAAAATATATTACCACTCAACTTGACTTATCTTGTTACATTCAAAAACCTACTCTGTCAAAGTAGTCCATAGTGCTCCAACTGTATCTACGTACAACCAACACTCCATTTTAAGTGTACAATTAAATGATTTTCAGTGAATTTAACGAGGTGTACAGTTAATCATATGAATCAGTTTTTGAGGAATTCCTTTCCCCTTTTGAGACCCGTAATTCCGTTCCCCCACTACTATATTTTCTTTTAATCTTAGGTATATTCCTATGTGCTTTTCTAAGTGGCTTACAGTCCCAATTATGAAAGTTTCTAAGTTATTTGAGGGTAGAGGAAAAATAAAACAACTATATCTTTCTTTACATTTGAAGCATCTGAAACTATGCCCTGTGTACACAGATATTTAGTGTGTATTGAGTAAGAGAAGGAATAAATAAGGATAAGCTTCGGTAGATACATAAATTTCAATGCAATCCTACTTTCCTTCTGAGTCTGCCCAGCCATTGGCAGACTACCTCCTCTGGCCTAAGAGTGTACTGATTTCACTGTCAGTTGTAATCATCTGTATGACAATCTTTTGCACTCTTAAATCTACCTGTTCTATTATCTTCCTGAGATAGAATAACACGTGTTTAGCATCTTTCTACTTTTATCTGACGCCGTCGTTATAAGATCTTTCGAAAATGTTTAAGCCTTTATGAATTGAATTTTTTAAAACGTTCTTAACATAAATTTATGCATTATTCTTATCAAACAGGAGACATTTGAAAAATTAAAATTGTACCTTTATCTCCAGTCCTACATCTTGTTCAGTTTTTTTTTTGTTGTTGTTGTTGTTGTTGCTGTTGGGGAAAGAGTGTGGCCTTTTGCCATTTGAACATCATTATTGAGATACATTTTGATGAGGTGAAGCCAAGACTGAAGAGCCTCTTGAGAAAATGTTGAGCCAGACCAGCTCTCAAAACTTACTCTGATTCAAGTAAAATATTTAAATCTGAACACAGATATAGATATTCATACACATATATGTGGTTTTAATTCAGTTGGCATAGATGCTTTAGTTATGTACATGCTATTTATGTTGCTTTTTAGCAAATATTACAAATATTGATATGTTCCCCTTCTACTTTGTTTTAGAAAAATTAATAGAAATAGTACAGAAAAAAGGCAAATGCTTTTTAAAAATACCTTTTGGACATCTTGCTAATAACTGAAACTACTGTTATAAATGCATAAGCTTCCTGGTTGAAAAATAAAGATATGTAAATAAATGTAGGCATATGCAAAGTAAACCATTTTGGATGGGCATTGGCAGATGCTAACATATTCTTATTTCTTTCAAAACTGAAATAAAACCACTAAGAGTAGGAGCCCAAGTGAATATTTACATATTTCTTGAGTAGTAGAAAAAAAAATCTGAAGTCTACAACAAAACAGGGTTGCAATGGTAAACAACTTTATAAACTTTTTACACAAAAAGATGGCATCAGTTCAACTACCACACTGTGAATTTAAATATAATTTTTCATTTTTTTCTCTTAAAATGCTTTAGTAGGCTTAATTATAAGTTTACTTCCCTGGATAATAGCTTTCCTTATTTTTTTCTCAAGTCAGTTTGGCTTACTTTTAAAAAAATATATACGCAAAGAACAGCTACTGGTGAAAACTGAATTCACTCTAATTTTCTGTCTTGTAAATGATAATTGAGTCCTATTTACTTATTTATATGCATAGTAAATTATGCCTAAAGGGAACACACTTACTTACATTTGCTCTATGAAATTTAGTAGAGTTCAAAATTTTCTATGATTAAACCAAAAAACAGAGGAGACTCTTTTCAAGATGATATGTCAAAGATATTTCAAAATAGACATCTTCTTTTAAGAAGTTATACTTTCCTTTATGTCTCCTGCTAAGTACAAATAAAAATCAAGACATTATATGCCAAACAGACATTAAAAGGTGGAGAGAAGACAGGCTAGCCATAGAAATTAGGACTCAGATAGCAACCAGACTAGGAACTAAAGAAGTCAGAAAAATAAAATCTAGAAATTCCAACTGGAAGAGGAAAAAAAGTCCCAAGGAAAGTCTGCTCCTAATCTCATAAAAGGATTAGGAAAAGGGCAGCCTGGGATGTTGGACAACTTTTAGACAATTGCCTAATAAAGAAGAATACATGAAACCCAAATCAAAAAGAAATCATATGGTTGTACATAGATAGATACAGTTGGAGCACTATGTATGTACTCTCTGGGCTACTTTGACAGAGTAGGTTTTTGAATGTAACAAGATAAGTCAACTTGGGTGGTAATACATTTTGGGAAATCAGCTCACTACAAATTGTGACTGTAAACGTTTTGTAGTTTTCCCCCAATAAAATTTTAGGAAGGAAAAAAAAAAAAAAAAACAAAGGAAAGAGAGGTCTTCCCCTTCCATGGGGAGGAGTTATGTAGCTTGACATCAGGCCAAGAAGAGACTTTTAAGCTCATGCCACTACACATTTGTACAACATATGACTACTGAATCATTAAGTCCAGATATTCACTTTTAAAAAATTAAACACTTTATTCAGTCATTTAAAAAAAAAGAAATCATAAAGAAAAGAACAAAAATTGAATGAAATTGAGAACAGAAAAATAAATGGAAAATTTTAATGAAAGAAGGATGGTCCATTGTAAAGATCTATAACATTGACAAACTCCTAGCAAGACAGGTCTTAAAAAAGAAAAAGAACACAAATTGCCAATCTGTCACTGCTGACCCTGGCAGACTTCAAAAGGATAGTGAGGAAATCAAACAAACAAATCTATAAACATAAATTTGATAACTTAGGTAAAATAAACTACATCCTCAAAAAACAGAATGTATGCCATTTCACCAAAATGAAATGGGTAATTTGAATAATGCTGTAATTATTAAGAAAGTCAAATTCATAATTTAAAAAACTTTCAAAAAGGAATTCTACAGATGCATATGGTTTCATTGGAAAATTCTTTCAAACATTTAAGGAAGAATTAATACCAGTTCTATACAATCTTTTCCAGAAAGTAGAATAATCTACACTTTCCAAGTCATTTTATGAAGCTAATATTGCTACTATACCTTCGTAAAGCTAAGATAACACAAAATAGCAAACTATAGGTCAACATCCCTCATGGGTAAATATGCAGAAATTCTTAACAAAATATTAGCAAATAGAATTCAGCAATATATAAAAAGAGTTATATACCATGACCAAGTGGGGCTTATTTCAGGGATGTAAAAAGCTGGATCAATATTTAAAAATAAGTTAACATACTCCATGACATTAACAGACTGTGAAAGAAAATTCACATGATCATATAAATTGATTTAGAAAAAGCACTTGAAAAAATTCAACACTCATTTAGGAATTAAAAATCACCAAACAACAAAAACCTCTCAACAAATTTGAATAGAGGAAAGTTCCTCAACTTAAAAAAAATAAATCCACAAAAACTATAGCTAACACTGTACTTAATGGTAAAAAACTGAATGCTTATCTCCTAAGATCAACAAGGTAAGTATATCCACTCTAATCATTCTATTTAATTCAGTGCTGGAAGTTAGAGGTAATTCAGTAAGGCAAGAAAATAAAATAAAATTCATACAGATGATGAGGAAGAAACATAAGTGTCCCTGTTTGTAGATGATTTGATCTTCTATGTAGAGAATACCAAAGAATAAAAAACAAACAAATAAAAAAAAAAGAAATAAACAAAACAAGACTGTTTTGTTTGGGACTGTTATAGGTACTCCCTATAAATAAGAAATAAAAACATGAACTAAGTTCAAAGCAAAAACTGAGTGTTCATATACAAGATAGCCACGCAAAAACTAGCTACATTACTATATATTAGAATTGAACACATGAAAATAAATATTTATAATACATTAACATTTATAAACACTTAATTTTAAAAATAAATACTTAAATTTGGAAAATACTTAGGTGTAAGACATGCGCAAAACTTGTGTTCTGAAAACTACACACCAATGAATGAAATCAAGGATCTAAATATGGGGAGGCATAGCATTTTCATGGATTTGGACACCGAAAATAATAAATATAGTAATTCTCCAAATTGACATACAGTTTTATAGGTTTAACACAATTTCAATCAAATTTGAGCACGATTTTTGTTGACATGGTCAAGAATATTGTAAAAATTATATGGAAACCAAAGGACTAGAATAACTGAACACTTTTGAAAGAGCAATAGAAAGTATAAAGTATAATTTTCTCAATTTCAAGATTTTTATATAGCTAAAGTAATAATGAATGTGTGATATTGGCAGAGGCGTAGACATCACATAGAATAGTGGAACAGAATACTCAGAAATACACACATACACATATGTCCAAATAATTACTGACAAAAGTAAAAAACAATTCAATGGAGGAAATGTAGTCTATCAATAAATGGTGCTAAAAACAAATGAAAATCCATAATCAAAAAAAAGAAAGTCAAAGAAAATCCAACCTATGTCTTGCCTTATGCAAAACCTAATGCAAAATGGATCACAGACTTAAATGTTAAATGTAAACCTATAAAAGTTTTAGAAAAAAAGCAGGGCAAAATCTTTAGGATGTAGGGCTAGGTAAGTTCTTAAGTGTGAAATCAAAATTATGATTCAAAAAAGGAAGCATGGTAAATTGGATTGCATCAAAATCAAAAACTTTGTTCTGTGAAAGATTCTATAGAGTATGAAAAGACAAGCTACTGAGTGAAAGAAAATATTTGCAAATCACATATTCATCAAAGGACTAGTATATAGAATATATACAGAAATTTCAAAATTGAACTGTAAGAACAAAGCAATTTGAATATTGGCAAGATAAATGAGAAAACTTTTCAACAAAGATATATAGATGATGGCAAATGACCACACGAAAGGATGTTCAACTTCAGCAGCCATTAGAGAAATACAAATTAAAACCACTCATAAGATACCACTAAATACCTGTCCAAATTTCTAAAATAAAAAATATTTAATAGTGAAACACAAAATGCTGGTGAGGATATGGAACAACTGGATTACTCATATATTGCTGATATGAATGTAAAATGGTGCAGCTCATATGGAAAAATATTTTGACACTTTCTTAAAACAAAACAAAACAAAAGAACTCAAAGGAATGAAAAAGACTAAATATGTATCTAACATGCAACTTAGCAATTGCACTCCCATGCATTTATCCAAGAAAAGTGAAGACTTACATTATGCACAAAAACCTGTTCATAAATGTTTATAGTAGCTTTATTTATAACAGTCCCAAACTGCAAACAACCTGGATGTCTTTCAGGGAGTGAATGGTTAAACAAACTGTAGTACATCCATGCCAGAGAAAACTTCTCAGCAATAATAAAGGAACAGACTATTGACAAACACAACCACCTAAATGAATCTCCATAGAGTTATGCTGAGTGCAAAAGAAGAAAAAAATCTTACATAGTGTCATTTATAAAAGAGCCTTGACATGACAAAATTATAGAAACGGAAAACATATTAGTGGTTGCCATGGATTAAGAAGGGACAGGAGGTATAAGGGAGATGGAAGTGCCTATAAAAAGACAATGGGAGAAATTCTTCTCATGATAGAAATGTTTTGTGTTTTGACTGTATCAACGCCAATATTCTGATTGTGATATCAGATACAGTTTTTCAAGACATTATCTTTGGGGAAACTGGGTAAAATATGCACAGGATATCACTGCATTTTTTTAAATTGCATGTGAATCTACAATGATCTCAAAATATTACAGTGTTAATTGAAAGGTAATCTCAAGTTTGCACATATATTTATAAATCATTTTCAGTTATCTGATTTTATAGTAAATTCACTATCAGAGATATTGCTAAAGAATAAGGTGAAGTATCTTTGAAGTCAGTCCAATGAGATTTAATAAACATATATGCAGGAATATTCCATATATCACACAGAATTCTTGCTATTTCTTCACTAACCATGCTACTTTTATTTTTTCATTAAATCGATATTTAATGAGTGCAAGCTAGGTCCTAGTCCATCGAGTGTTATTGTGTAGAGAGGTAGGCTGAGAGAGGTGCAGGTTAGACAGGTTGACCAGAATCATATTACGTATTACCTAACAAGGCATATTAAGGATTTGGGATTCTATTTTACATACAATAGAGCATCACTCAGATATCAAAATATTTCAAAGTCCATATGAGAAGACAGATTCTTTTTTTCAAGTTTGCTGCACCATAACCTGAATAATCCAATCCTAGGCTTAAGGTACCTCCCTAAGGGCTTTACACTAAATTCAGTGAGTTGCGTGGTTAGAAAAGAAGGAGATAAATTGCAAACAATCAGTGGGAGAGAACTGAGAAGGAAAGTGAAAATGTAACATTATTTTGTCTCATAGAACTGACCTTTTCTTATCAGTATGCCAGGCTAGGAGGAATGATCCTGATCTTTGTCAGAAAACATTCAGAAATATCCCTTTTGGACAACAAATGTGTGCTGAAAGCAAGGAAGACAACTTAGGATAATCAGATGTGTCTTAGTTCATTTGTGCTGCTATAAAAAAATATCAGATTTATAGAAATTAGGTAATTGATAAGTAAGAGAGATTTATTTTTCACAGTTCTGGAGGCTATGCAGTTCAAAATCAAGAGACCAGCCGGTTTGGCGTCTGGTGAGATTCTGGTCTCTGCTTCCAAGATGATGCCTTTATAGCAGAAGAACAAAAGAGACCTATCTTATTACTCCTAATCCTTTTTATAAGTTTCTAATCCCATTTAAAAGGGTAGAGCCCTCATACCCTAATCACTGCCTAAAGACCTCACCTCATAATACTATTGCATCGAGGATTTAAGTTTCAACATGAATTAGAGGGGATACAAATATTCAAAGCATAGCAAGGTATGGATAAATACGAGTAGGCAATTTCAATGATATATGAATCTTTAGGACTCCAGTGATTAAAACAGAATCAAAGAGTTCCTGGTCAAGAAAACCTGTGTCATTTTTCGGGCCTAACCATAGGAAATTATAAAGGCTTTATCTGGCAGTCCTCATGAGAGACTCCACCTTCCCCACACCAAACAATGCACAGCCAGTGCGTTGATGTCTCCAAAAAAGTTTCAGTCAAGGACTCAGGCCCCTACCACCCATGCTTCTATACATATCTACATTCCTAGCCTAGTAGACTTCATTCAGAGTTCTCTTCATCTGGAGACTTCTGTTGGCTGAGGCCTTCCTCAGGAGACTCAATGGAGACCTTTTTAGTGGATTGATTAGTGGATTAGAAAAAGGGGGGAATCTTGAAAACACTTTATTCTGACTCAGTAGAGGCATACCTTTTTTTTTTTTATAATTGTGCTTTACTTTATTGCATTTTGCAGTTATTGTGTTTTTCACCGATTAAAGATTTGTGGCAACCCTGCATCGAGCAATACTATTGACCTCATTTTTCCAATAGCATGTGCTTACTTTCATGTCTCTTTGTCAGTATTTTTATCAATAAAGTATTTTTAATTAAGGTATGTACATTGCACACTTAATAGACAACAGTAAAGTATAAATAGAACTTTTATATGTTCTGGGACACCAAAAAATGTGTTTTACTGACTTTAATGCAATACTCGCTTTACTGCAGTGATCTGGACTCTAACCCACAATACCTCCACGATATGCTTGTATATTTAGTACGTTTCCACTGTGCTGATCTGTCTGACCCTTGACCTCATGTTTTTCCAATGGAACAGGGAGGGAGGTGAAGGGGGAATTGCACTTTCTTTTACTATCACTTATACCATCGAAATAAGTAATTAAAGGCTTGACTGTTCCTTTTATTTTTGCTTTAATTGACTACTCTAACACCTGGAAGCTTGGCTCTCTCTCTTAGCTCATCTGAGCTCCTAAAAAGACTATTTCACTTTGTTTTTAGGTTAATTCTCTACCCTAGTTTAGCATAAACTTTAAATGTCTGGGTTTTACTGTTTAAAATTGATTTAACATTTATTTTAATCCTCTAGCTCCAACATAGGTTATATTTTATTACTTGACTTATTACCATAATAAATGACATTTCTATCTCCATCATTATGATGCTATAATATGACATACTTATTATTTCTAATATATAGTGGAACCTTTTAGAATATTGGCTTTGAAATGAATAGGCATCAAATTTTAGTAAGATTTATATGCAAACCCCATCTAGAAAACCATAAAAAGGATGAATACCATTTTTATATATTAATGCCAATTTATTTTTGTGGGATGGCTGCCCAATTGTTAGAAATTTGTTTAAGAAACTCTCAAGTGCATAACAAATCTTTCATTGAACTGTTTGGCACATTACAAAAGAGTATGAGGTATTGCATGGAATACTCAGGTGATTTTATTTGCTAAATTTTTTAGAGCCAAAGAATTATAATTAGGTCAAATTTTTAGGCCCTTTTATATGTACTACATACTTATCTCTCTAATGAGAGCTGGTTTCCTCTCCACTACCCTAAGTGAAGGATTTAGGTTTTTAAATATATGACTAATATGATTAAGAATTTATAAAATTTATTCTTAGTAGTTCCTTCAACAGGAGATGTCTCATATCAGTTTTCTCAGTGTCTAATGTGATTGGTACAATGTAGGTTTTCAATAAATATAGGTTGAATAAAATAATTTAAAGTAAAGAAATGAATGTATGAATTGATTATATTTCAGTTGTGATCCAAAGCAAACAGGTAAGGCAGGCATCTTCACCCCCATATTACAAAGCAAAATGCCAATGCTTTTTATTGTAATTTGTTAGGGAAAAAATAAAACTGATTTGTATTTCTGACATTGAATTTATAAATCCTGTACAATTTTTATTTCACCACATTTTGTCCTCACAATATTTAACTAGACAATTAGCATTTTTCTATAGAAAGAGCCATCTCTGAAACAAGGATGGGGGTAGAAGTTGATTAGGATTGAGGCCAGGGCTCTTACTGAATTTTACCATTTGAGCAAGATTCTAGCTATTGTAACTGAAAATTAAATAGTATATTCCACACCATTACTTAGCCAAGAAGGTAAATAACAAATGACATTTAATACTTTGGGAAAGATTTAATTTTCTTCTCAGAGCATTACTATTGCTGATATCATCCATAACTTTAAAAGAATGAACTCTAATCTCATCTACATTACTGATAACTGCCTAAGGTGGTTTAAGTGACATCACATAGCTAAAACCTTATCTATAACATGAAGTTATTATGAAATACAAAATTGATAAAATATTATAATTCTATATATTTTTTAAAAATGTCAGTGTTTATACTTTTCTAATAATACATATAAGTAAACATTTTTTTCTTACTGCCAATAAAATTCAATAATAGTCATTCACAACACTAGGGTATATTTCCAAAGTTAAAATTCTCTATAAATATGTTGTATATATCATGTATCTTATCACCCCTGGTAGCAAATATTTTAAATAAGGAAAGAAATGAGTAAGTGATAAGAAAAGCTTAAAAATAGAAAATAGATAGAGACTTAGAATTAGGTATTTGTACTTCTTTATACTTAATGGTACTCATTAGATCCCTAAACAGCTAAACAGCTTCATAATGAAAAGCTTTTTATGGATCTAAAGTTAACAAAATCATTCATTTAAAAGTCAGTGTAATTTAGGTATTTAACAAATATCAATTTTACAACAAAGGTTTGGCAACATTTTAGCTGAAAACACTTCAAAATGTTTAAACAAATTTTCTAAAATAACTAAAATTGTTTTATAAACTGGCTTTTCTCTGCCGTCCAGCATTTGTTTGCTAATACCTAAAATTTATAACAACTTCCATGAGCTTTCATTCCATAAACAAATTATCATATATCAAGATGGGTAGTACAAGCAGACACATATAACCTAATTACAACAATGTGGGCAGAATGTTCTGACAGAGTATGGCCATTCCATCATGTTCCACCCAGTTCAGTTTTGTTTGTTAATTGTAATTAATGTTAATATCTGGATAGTACCATGATATAGGTATTCATCAAAGCAAGTAAAAAGCATTTAGAAATGTATTTTATATAAAAATAGGGTGATGTGCAAGTAATAAATCTAGGCATACATACAAATAGAATATAATAAATACTGAATTACATATAGTGAGTTTGTCATTGCAATAAATTTGTGAAACACTTCTCTGTATTCTAGTTTAGAGATATCTTAAAACACTTTTGACATGAGAAAATACTCAGAAAATAAATAGATGCATAGCTATATAGTTGGAGATATCTACGAGACAACTAAGTAGGCTAGTTCTCTACAGCTCCTGTGTTCTGATTCTGAACTAGAATGCTAGTTTTGAGCTCATGATACTTATTTCTAATGAGTGGGATTTGGGAATGGGGATGGTTCGCTATCAATAAATAAATTTTTATTACATTTCTTTCTGCAGTATGCTAACTAGAGTTGCCCATGTTAGGGGCAGCCAAACATATCAATCAGTCTGTGAAACTGAGACTCACAGTCACTTACTGCACATAGTATGTTTGTCACAGAACCTCTCATAGGCAGTTTGTGCTCCCTGATGTGACAAATGCCTACGTTTTGAAGTGCTCCCCAGTTTTCCACAAACTTCATTTTATTTGTATCACGTGAAGTCTGTCCTAACAGAGATCCTTCAAAGCATATTCTACAAATATTTTCAGCTGCCCTGAAAGATGACTGTCTATGCTTTTTTCCCCCGTTAAATCACCAATTTATTCAACAAGTACTTATTTAGTATGTAAAAAACATCAAGAACATCATACTTTATCCAGCCAGAAAAGGCAGCCTTACAATTTACAATAAAGTAAGTATACATCATGTGCTTGGAGATTAATGATGATGAGAAGGAAAATGAGAGTTCAGATTTAAACTGATGGGAAGAGAAATGGGAGTTCAGAAACAGATTCCAGCTCATGGAAAGAAAGAACAGAATTCTAATAAAACAGTAGATATTCTTTCTGTGTTTTTCAGGGATGCTGAATTTGAGACCTTTAAATTTCTTCTTCTATTCCTTTGTAACTGAACTTGGTAGAAGCCAGGCTAAACCATGATAGGAGCTTTGGAGCCTACAACATAAGAAGGGCAAAGGCTTCCTCTCTTAAGCGGACGCAGCTGGCGTAATTTGCCAGCTGCTGTTGTCAGATGGCAGGAGAGCTTCTAATTCTTTCGCAACCTGCATGCCCTTTTATTACAGCCTCGTCAACTCTACTGGGAATCGTTACCTTTTACAATGTACCAAAATAACAGGACATTCATAGGTTGGATTTGTTTTCCTTTGACTGTTATAATATGAAGGAAAGATAAAAAGGGCATTTTTACAATTCTATAGTGATCATTTTCATTGAAATCATCCTGCAGATGGCATGAATTAATGTAAACTCGTATCTGTTAGCCATGACTTTCTATATGCATGGTCCTAATATATATTTGCTTACCATCCCGGATGTTTTCCTTCTTCAATCCCCTATGTAAAAGTCCCCATATGCCTAACTTGTTGGGAATCCACCTCTACCAGGCTACCCAAATTAGCTTTGGATACTGTACATAAAAGGTGCATTTTAGGTGAATACCTCCTAAATGTCACTTCCATTCATTTTTATGTGATGTGGTTATAAAAAAAATAGAGGACAGATAGATGGTTTTCTTTTAATAACTGCAGAAAATACTAAACTCTGTTGTTGTCTGCTCTTGCTACAAGTTCTTTAAGAACAGTCTTCATAAATGTTAAATTTGAGACAATGTTTCCATGAATACCATTTGCATAACACATACTGTTAGTTGCTATGGATCCCATAGTAGATTTTCTTTTGTATGACACAGTTCTGCAAATTCCTTACTTCTCTCTGACATTTTTGTTGTACCTTAACTACCAAATTTTATTTTATTTTACTTTATTTTATTTTGAAATATTAAGGGAGCACAAATGTTTCTGTTACATGGATACACTGCATAATGCTGAAGTCAAGGCTTTCAGTGTGCCCATCACCTGGACAGTGTTCATTGTAACAGACAGGTAAGTTTTTATCTCTCAGTCCCCTACCTATCCTCCCCCAGCTTAGTTTCCAATGTCCTTTACATCTCTTTGTTCCTGAGTGTATCCATTAATTAGCCCTAAATTATTAGTAAAAACATGTGGTATTTCCTTTTTCATTCATGACATACTCACTTAGGATAATGGACTCTAGTTCCATCAAAAAAACATTATTTTGTTCCTTTTTATGTCTGAGTAATACTTCATGGTATATACATACCACATTTTCTTTATCCACTCATGAAATTATGGACACTTAGGTTGATTCTATACTTTATAATTGTGAATTGTACTGTGATAAACATTTGAGAGCAGGTATCTTTTTTATAAAATCATTGATTTTTCTTCAGATAGATATCCAGTAGTGGGATTGCGGATCAAATGGTAAGTCTACTTTTAGTCCTTTGAGGAATCTCCATACTGTTTGCATAGGGCTTGTGCTAGTTTGCAGTCCCACACAGAGTCTATCCTTTTTCTCTGCAAGCATGCCAACATCTGTTGTTTTTGTTTGTTGGTTTGCTTTTTAATAATGGCAATTCTGATGAGGTAAAGTGGTTTTATGTGCATTTTCCTGATGATTAGTGATGGTGAACATTTTTTATATGTTTGTTGGCCCTTTGTCTATCCTTTGTTTTTCTAGGTCCATGAAATAAGATGGTATTTTGATGGGAATTATATTGAATTAGTAAATCACTTTGGGCATTAGGACATTTTAACAAAGTTGATACTACCAATCCATGATCAAAGGACATTTTTTTCCATTTGTTTGTGTCATCTACGATTTCTTTCATCAGTGTTTTGTAGTTCTTTTTGTAGAAATCTTTCACCTCTTTGGTAAAGCATGTTCCTAGGTATTTTATTTTCTCTGCAGCTATTGTAAATGGTATTGCATTCTTGATTTGACTCTTAGCTTCACTGCTATTAGTATATAGAAATTCTACTGATTTGTGTACATTAATTTTGTAACCTGAGACCCTCCTGAATTTATTTGTCAATTCTAGGAGCCTTATCGTGGAGTCTTTAGGATTTTCTAGATACAAGATCACAAGGTTGGCAAAAGATATAATTTGACCTCCTCTTTCCCTATTCAAATGACCTTTATTTCTTTCTCTTGCTTGATTACTCTCGCTAAGACTTCCAGTACTATATTGAATAGAGGTGGAGACAGTGACCACACTTGTCTCATTCCAGTTCTAAGCCAGGGGAATACTTTCAAGTTTTCCACATTTGGTATGATGTTGGTTATCATATATGACTTTTTAAATTTTGAGATACGTCCTTCTATATCTACTTTCTTGAGGATTTTTATCATGAAAGGGTGCTAGATTTTACTGATTGCTTTTTCTGCATCTGTTGAGACGGTCATATGATCTTTGTTTTCTTTCTGGTTATGTGGTGAAAAACATTTGTTGATTTGCATATGTTGAATCATCCTTGCATCCTGAGATAAAACCCACTTGATCATGATTAATTATATTTTTGATGTGCTACTGAATTTGGTTTGCTAGTATTTTGTTGAGGATTTTTGCAACTATGTTCATAAAGGATATTGATCTGTAGTTTTCTTTTGTGTTGTGTTCTTTACTGAATTTGGTATCATGGTAATACTGGCTTCATAGAATGAGTTAGGGAAGATTATCTCTTTCTCCATGTTATGAAATAATTTCTGTAGGATGGTTGCCAGTTCTTCTTTGAAGGTGTGGCAGAATTTGGCTGTAAATACATCTGGGCTGGGGCTTTTTTTCTTGGGAGAGTTTTTATTACTACCTCAGTCTTGTTGCTCATTTTCAGTCTATTCAATCTTTCTATATCTCCCTGATTCAGGCTTGGTTGGTTGTATGTTTCCAAAAGTTTATCCATTTCCTCTAGGTTTTCTAGTTTCTGTGCATAGAGGTTTTTGTAGTATTCATGGAAGATATTTTGTATTTCTGTGGTTTCAGATGTAATGTTTCCTTTTTCATTTCTAATTGAGCTTATGGGTCCTTTCTCTTCTATTTCTGGTTAATCTAACAAGAGATCTATCAATTTTGTTTATCTTTTCAAATAACCAACTTTTTGTTTCTTTGATCCTTTCTATTGTTTGCTTGGTTTTTATTTCATTTAGTTCTGCTCTCAGCTTAATTATTTCTTTTCTTCTGATTTTAAGTTTGATATGTTCTTCTTTTATACTTCCTTGAGAGATTACATTAGATTGTTAATTTGTGACCTTTCTGTTTTCTTGATGTAAGCATTTAGGTCTATGAATTTTCCCCATAAAACTACTTTTTGGTGTATGCCATAGATTTTGAAAGCTTATGGCCCTTTGTCAAATAGTGTGAATAATCTTTTTATTTCCATCTTAATTTCATCATTGACCTAAGGATCATTCAGGATCTTTTTTTTTTTTTTTTATTTCCATTACTTTGAGTGGATGTGAGAGTTTCTCTTGGAATTAATTTCTACTTTTATTCCACCCTGGTCTGTATACATGGTGTAACTTCAACTTTTTCTGAATTTCCTGAGACCTTTTTTGTGGCCTAAGATATGATCAGTCTTGGAAAATGTGTCATGTGCTGCTGAGAAAAATGTTTATTGTAAAGGTTTTGGTTTAACTGTTCTGTAGATGTCTGTTAGGTCCATTTGTTCTAGAGTCCCATTTAAGCCCAATGTTTCTTTGTTGATTTTCTAGTTCAATGAACTGTCAAGATTTGTCATTTGGATATCAAAGTCCCCATCAATTATCATGCTACTGTTTATTTCTTTGCTTAAATCTAGTAAAATTTGTTTTTTGAATCAAGGAACTCATACATTGTGTGCATATATATTTAGAGTTGTTATATCTTCGTGATGAATTGCTCCCTTTATCATTATATAATGATCATCTTTGTCCTTTTATTAACCATTATTGATTTAAAGTCAATTTTATCTGATGTAAGAGTAGCTACACACGCTCACTTTTGGTTTCCATTTACATAGAATACTTTTTTCTGTTCCTTTACCTTGAGTCTGAGTGTGTCCTTGGGAGTTACATGTGTTTCTTGGACACAACATATACTTGAATTGTGATTGTTCATTCATTAAGCCAATCTGTGTCATTTAATTGGAGCATTAAGACCATTCATGTTCAGTGTTAGTGTTGAGATGTGGGAATTTCGTCTACTCATTGTGTTGAATGATCTTTGCTGTTTTGTTTTTTTTTTTTCCCTCTGTGCCACTGATTTATAAGAGCTGTGAGCTTTAGCTTCCAAATATTTTTACTCTGGTGGATATCTATTGTTCTGTTCCATGTTTAGTCCATTTTTGAGCATTTCCTCTAGTGGAGGTCTAATAGTGAAACATTCTTTTAGTGTTTGCTTTTCTGTAAATGTCTTTATTTGTTCATCATTTGTGAAACTTAGATTTGCAGAATACAAAATTCTTTCCTCATAGTTGTTTGCTTTAAGAAAGCTAAAAATGTGGCCTCAGTTCCTTGTAGCTTGTAAGGTCTCTGCTAAGAAGTCTGCTGTTAGTCTAATGAGTTGTCCCTTATAAGTTGGTTGTTGCTTTTGTATTGCAGCTTGTAGGATTTTCTCCTTCACTATGACTTTGGCCACACTGATGACAATGTGCTTTGGTGATGTATTATTTGCTATGAATCTTCCATGTGTTATATGGCCATCTTCTATTCAGATATCTAAATATCTGGTGATACCAGGGAAGTTTTCCTCAATTATTTCCTCAAATTGGTTTTTCATACTTTTTGCTTATTCTTCTTCTCCTTCAAGAATACCTATAATTCCTATACTGGCTCACTTTTCATAGTCCCATATTTCTCTAGAGATTTTTTATTTTCCCTTATTCTTTTTTCTGCATCTTTGAGTAGGCTAGTTCAAAAGCCTTGTCTTCAAGCTCTGAAATTCTGTCTTATGCTTGGCCTAGCCTGTTGTTGAAGCTTTCTGCTGTATTTTGAAATTCTCTGAATGATTCTTTCATTTCCTTAAGTTCTGTTATATCTTTTTTATATTGTCTGTCTCTTTAGTGACTTTTTCATTTATTTCATTCATGTCCTAATTTTTTTTTTTTTTTTTTGGCTTCTCTGTGTTGGTTTTCAACTTTTTATTCAATCCCATTTATTTAATTTGTCATCTGTATTCTGAATTCCACCTCTGACATTTTGACAGTTTCCTTTAGGTTGGAGTCCATTGCTGGAAACCTACTATGATCCTTTGGAGGTGTCAAAATGGCTTGCTTTTTAATGTTGACAGAGTTCTTATGCTAGTTCCTTCTCCTGTGAAACCTCTTCTCTCAGCTCAAGACAGATACATTTGTGTGTACCTGTTCCCCACTGCTGGGAACTCTCCTACTTAGTGAAAAAATGGATGGCACACTTTTCTCCTACTCTGGAAGACTGACCCACTTGGAGAGGTGAGGATGCACTGAAATCCTATAAAGCAGTTGCTCTCCTTTTTTGTCCCATTCCACTATGGTTGTCACAGTCTGAACCAGTGCTGAGGAATATTTGTAAAGAGTGGTATGCTAGTGTCTAGGCCACTGATGGAAGCTCAGGCAGTGGGCTGGGAGAGTTCCTCTCCACTGAGGCTGGACAGTGGCTGAGCAGCCCATGACTAGTGGTTATCAGAGTTCTCCCTCTGTCTAGGTTTGATTGCAGCAGCTGCTATGGTGCTCCTTAAGTGGCAGGAACCATGCTATTGAGATGGTGAGATGGAGGCAGCAGATACTGAGGGCTGGTGGGTGCTTGCTCTATTCAGATCTCTCAGAGGCAACTGAAACAGGGGATTATAGTGAGGATGTGCACAGTACCCAGTCACAGTGTGCTTGAGAGTACCCACCCTTCCTGCTCCCTTACCAGCCCTAGAGGGGCACTGGGGAGGCAGCTGCAGTGGGTCTGATCCCTCTTTTGACCTGGTGTTCTGGGGCTGAGAGCTTAGAATGGCATCTGTTGCAGTAACTCAGGATCAGAAACCAGCAGGACCCCACTGTGCCCACTCTGTGGTTTAATGCTGCTGCACAGTTTCAAGCAGCTCCTTGATCAGTTTGGTGACATGCTGTGGTGGAGGATCTCCCTTGCAGCTCAAGTTGTAGTGTCCACTGGGGCAGTGTAGAGCCCCAGGAATCTTTTCCCTGACCTCTCTCCACATGTAGACACTTTCCCTAGGTACCTTCTGATCTTGCCAAACAGATCACTCCTCCTCTCTCTCCTTCACTTTGAGTGTCTCTAGTCACTTCTCTGATGATTTGCAGTGCTCTCTCTGAGATGGTCCTTCTGTAGACAGTCTTCAACCTGCAAGTTTCGATCCTTTCCTTGAGAGCAGCAAGTGTAGGCTGTTTCTAGTCTAGAGGACCATCTTGGCCCTCTGTTCCTCTCTGACCTTTTATGAACATTTCTGACCACTGTCTTAATATGAAAATTATAATGATGATTTTTTTTATTCTTCTATTAGACAGAAAAAAGATTTCCATGTTGGTTTCCTCTGATAAATTTTCTCCCATTCAGCAAAAATGATGAGTCCCTTTATAAAAAGTGAGTAAGAATTTTATCTCATGGCAGCATCTCCAGTAAAAAAAGTAAAAAAGTTTTTACTTTTACTAATTTCACATCTAATAATATGTAGACTACAACAATTATAAAAATAATAATAAATAACTTTGAGTGCTTACTATATGAGTGACTGTGTGCTTAATGCTTGATCTACATTTTCTCATTTTCCAATGTGAAAAACATAGAATGTTTGGCAAAACTTTAGTTTCGGAGGTGGGTGTAGTAGTTACAGAGAGGGAAATAAGGTGAAGGGAAAGTTGAGGAATATTTAATGGGTATACAAAGTTTGAATTTTTTATATTTCCATTATTAATAAACTATAGTTCAGGTCATTGGTGTCTATATCAGACATGAAACCATGCTGCTGATAGTTGAAAACACTAAAATGTTAAGATTGGTCCAGGGGCAATAAATAGAAACAATCTGTTGTTTAAGAAAATAAAGTGAGTGCATATTAAGTGAGTGCATATTAATAACAAATATTTATCACAAAACTCAAGGAAAGGAATCCCCAGGACTTGAAGAGAGATCAGAAATATAACAAGCACTTTCTGTTTCTATATCTTGTCTCCATTTATTTTTTAGCATCTCCTAATCATTGCTCATCAGCCTTCTCTGCCTCTCCACCCTCCTGCCAAGATTTGGTAGCCTTCGTTATCTAAATTTGCCTTTTACTGTTCTGTCAAAAAGAAAAAAGCAAAAACTAACTGGCTGACTTCCAATTGTGAGTCTGAATTCTGCAGAGAATGAGAGAGAGAGAGGGGGAGACATATTTTTTCCAATTTGGATGGGTATATATTTTTGTCTAATTATATGTGGCAAATGAGAAGGGAAAAAAGATACAACTATTTTCAATGGCAGTAGGGGAAGCAGAAGCGGATTTCAAAGTTGAGTAGGTTTCTAAGTAGCTGGCTGGATACTCTATGCCAATGAAAACAAATTTAATTACTGAAAAAAGAACATGTTGAGTAAGATTATTAAAAGTACTCAGGATGAGCACATGAAAACCAACACATTTAAAGGTGAAAAATATGCAGAAATAAGACAGAGAAAGAATAATCCAAAAAGATCTAGAGAGAACCAAGAAAAATCAATGGGAAACCAATGAGAAGACAGTTTCCAAAGGATACAAGTGGTAACCATGATACAAGTCTAAAATGAAAATAGGAGGAGTTAGCAAAGTTAGAGGGAACATTTTCAGTGGAATAGGGTGGAGACAGACCTGGGTTTATACAATTTATGAAAGGAATATCAATAATGAAAGTAGAAGAAGTGAGGTGGTCTCAAGAATTGTGGCAGCTAAAAAATAGTCAAGAAATAGGGGGAAAAAATCAATATGTTGTAATATATTGAGATTTTAACAATATTCACATTTTCCACAACTGTATTCTCTTAAGTGGTTGGGGCATCAAAAATAGCACCCCTAGTCAAGAGTAATTAAATGGTACATAGACTACAACATACGTATTATTTACCTGTGTGTTTGCGTTGACTGTTAGAAAAACAACAGAGGTAGCCTAATATCACACAAATACCTTTATGCCTTAATTTACCCCTTGCTGTGTTTTCATACACATTTTTTTCTTAATCACTAAAATTTTGCTCCAACTCTAATTGATGCCATATTTATAGATAAGTGAAAAAATAAAGTGAAAATGACTAGTTCAGAATACTTGATGATAAATGACTAATGGGCATGGGCCTACATTTATTCAATCATAGTTCTAATTTTTATTCTTCAGGACATAAATTAAAAGTAATTCCAGGCCATAAATATATTAATGGATTGTGATGAGTGTCCTCTTCAAGCACTTCTGCAAACGGAAACATAGCATGCTATTGCAGTCACCAAATTCAGCTCTATTCAAAAGAGCATTTGAATTGGGAGTCAAACAGAATAGAAATTCACCACATTATGCCTACATAACTAAATCAAATCCCTCTATATCTATCAACTTCAATTTATTCTTCTGTGACATGAAATCCTACTGCTAATCTCCCAAGAAAACATAGAAAGCATTTAACACATAGTGGAAATTAAATAGATTTTTTTTTTTGGACAGAATAAAAGAACAAATCACCAAGAGTAAAGTTTCTTATGTGCGTTACACACAAATGTTAATGATTCTAAGAAAAAAATTGATTGATTTGAGATATTAAGAAGGTGCAAATGTAAATACAATGTGGACTGAAATTCACACATCTTTTTAATCCCTTTAATTTATCCTTCTCTGCAGGTTATTTGCTAAACAAGGTGCAGGTGTTGGCTTTAATCTAGACAAATAAAACTGGAGTTAATGGTATATCCCTGTGTGTGCTGAACATAATCTGCAGGCAGTGTGGAGTTAGCCAAGTATTTTCAAATGGTTAAAGAAGAAAATCAAGAGTGTCACAATGCCCTGGAGACTCAACACTGAATAGAATATTATCAAGATAGCAATACCAAAATGCAATTTAAAAAGTTACCTAGAATCTACATAATTTATCAAAAGACACAGCTGTAAAACCTAACTGTTATTTAATGCATCAATATTTTTATTTCATTCACCTGCAAAGTGCTTATATACAGGACATTGAGAAACATGATTGTCAAAAAAAAATGTTTTGGAAACCTGTAATAATGATCTGGCAGCAGGATCATAAAAACATGGAAAAAACAAAAGTGTTTTGAAGCTGGAAGAACTAAAATGAATAGAAATTAAAGCTTGACACTGGCTATAAAATGTGTCAGAAGTCATATATAATAAATATCATTTTCATTTAGTGTAAATATGAGTTGTTTGTTATATCAATATAATAGTACATAATTGTTATTAGGTTCAATTATATTTTACTCCTCTACATCTGTTCATGTGGCATAAATATACATTTTCCTACCTGATTGACTTTTCATGATCATTCCTTTCTCTAATTCAATGATGGGAAATAGATGCTAGGTTGAAGTAGCTTTGCACTTTATGCTTACCATCAATTCTTCTGTCATCTGTCATCCTTCAACAGCCTTTAGTACAAAGGCCAGTGTGGTTAGAGAGTATGGGCTAAAAAAAATTAAGGTCATTTAAATATAAAATGTCCAATTTCAAATTAAAAGTGTAGTTTATTAAATCTCAAACAAGAGGCAGTACAATTAATCAAAGTATGCATCTAAACTATCAACACAGTTTTGTCATCTTAAGGGTACCTTATTTATGCCTGCAGTGCAGAAGCCTGGAGAGTGAGTGGCGATGAAATCGCCAAAGGCGTTTTCCACAGCTTGTTGAAAATTGAATGTTTTTCTTTTCAAGAAGTGGTCCAAAGCCTGGAAGAACTGGTAGTCAGTTGGTACAAGGTCTGGAAAATATGGTGGATGAGAGAGAGTTTCCAAGCCCAACTGCCGTAGTTTGAACAGCACTGTTTGTGCAACATGTGGTCAAGCATTGTCTTGCAAGAGGATTAGCCCATCTCTCCAGTGACCAGTCACAAGCATTCTCATCATTTTGTCCAAGTGGTGGCAGTAGACATCTGCTGTAATCGACTGAGCAGGTTTCATGAAGCTGTAGTGCATAATACCAGCGTGGGACCACCAAACAGATACTATTAACTTTTTTTGATGCATATTCGGTTTTGGACTGTGTTTCAGCACTTCATCTTTATCTGGCCATTGTGCCGAATATATTTAACCAAGGAGGTGAAAGATCCCTACAAAGAGAACTATAAATCACTGAGGAAGGAAATTACAGATGATGTAAACAAATGGAAAAACATATCATCCTCCAGTTGTTATTATCAGGAAAGGTTAGAAAGGGGAAACACGCTCTAGAATTCAATTAGCACTTGCCATCTTGTACCACAAGCAGATATAGGAGAAAGGTAATTAAGATTCCCAAAGAATGTAACCTTTAAGAGTGAAAACAAACAAACAAACACACCAGTCAGTTTCGCTCTTATTTTCTTTTAGAGAGACATTTTTCCAAAGTTTCTTGGGAGAGACAAAGAGTATTTAGAATCATAACCACCAAAAAGTGCTTCCACCATATGCACTATATGTGTTATGGTTTGAACCTGGCCTTTTGGAACAATACAACTTAGAAGAAAAAAAGACCATATGAGGTTACCTGGTCCAACTTTGTTCCAAAATATGCGTTTCTGATTCAACAGTTTTACTTCAGTTACATAGTTTTGTGATGAAGATACTTAATATGACTCAGGTTGTTTGAAGAGTTATGTATTCTATTGACCCAGATTTTCCTTCTTTGGAAAATTTAGCCATGTTATTATTTTTGTCTTCTTTTTCCATTTTTCTTCTCCCTCTCCCTCTCCCTCTCTCCCTCTCCCCCTCCTGCCTCCTTCTGTCTTCCTATTCTCCTCTCATTCTCTAGTTTTCCTCAGTGTTTTTAAATCACTATACCTATGAAACCACTCCTCTCCACTGCATGCAACAATGTAAATGTTAGTTTAAACAAAAATAAAGCAGCAGCCACCTAGGAGAGCATTGCTTAGCAAAATTTTGAGAATGTCCCTGTAGTTGTCTCTTCCTTTCCTTAGTCCTCCGAACTTATTCTTAAAAATAATTCTTCAAGAATTTTGTCTGGATGCTTTCCATATTAAACTTAACATTATATTTTTTATGTTTAAGTAAATAACTTTAATTTTGGAGGATTATATGTAATGTATATATTTATATTAATTTATATTAATGTATATATTTATAAATTATATACCTTTAGACATGTCTTGGGAAAATGTCAACCCTTCAGAGTCTATTGTCTAAGTCAAGGAGCTTTCACAAATGCTCTAATGCCCTTAAAAAAACAAAATCTAGCAGCAGATATCATTTGGATCCATAATCATGAACTCTAATGATGCTTGTTGCTTGCTTCACACGTTGCAAGGTGATTGCCTTCCTTCTAGAGTGCCCTTACCTTTTCTGTCTGGTTAAATCCTACTCACCCTTCAAGGCCATATTCAAATGTACCTCCCTCATGTAGCTTTACATTAATTCCTGCAGCATAATTAACTATTCTTTCCTTTGTAATCCAATCCATTGTACTTAAAACTCTATCATTTATCTTATTTTTTTCTTATGTTGTAGGTTTCTTGCCCCAACTGGGTAATAAACTCATGTAGGGCATGGGATGTCCCTAAGCACTTTTACATCCAAGTGCCTAATAATCTGAGGGACACAAAAATTTCATTAAGAAGCAAGATTGATATTTTAGGGAAGAATCTAGTGACTTTCTTTTGAAAAAAAAAATGTGTATAAATCCTCATCTTCATGGGTTCCTTTCCTTCAGCAATTACATTATTCTTCTAAATTTTTTTTTTGTTCATTTTTGTTTGCTTGTTTTTGGAATAGGTTAGGTCTTAGAGACAAAGAATACATTTCTTAAATAGCCTATTTTCTAGTGTTTATGAAGATGGGAGCTTGAGCATATTAAGTAATCTCTGAAATTACCTCCTAAATCAGAATTTTTAAATAATGAACAAAGATGAAGGTTTTTGTAATTCTCTCTTGATTTATAATAAAATCATTAAAATATTAAAAAATTTGATTTTTTACAAAATAATTCTGGAGATAATTATTTTAAAATATTGTTATAGACTTTCCTTTTTAAATATCTTAAATTGTTTTCAAAAGATTGTTAGAACAGTAATAGAAAGAGTAAAAATACAAAGAGGCACTAATTTTTTTCAAGCAAATTAAATTGATCCAAGTGCTAGGTAGACACTAGTTGAGGGACTTCTAGCCCTCCTGGAGAGAAAGGCAGGTGACCTTAGCAATTGCCACACCTGGGGCCCCTACCAATCTGCCAATCAGAATTTAGCATGCCAACTGCAACAAAATGCAGAGGATTCCCTAGCCAAATAGCATAGGCACAACAGATCTGGAAGGTGACCTAGAGCAACCTAAGACTAATTTTCATGTCACTAGCTTAAATCTACATTGCCATTCACCCCTGCAATGGGCTTTTAGAGAGCCTCATAGGAGACCTACATGGGCAGTAAAACTCAAGTTATATAGCTCCCAACTGTCCATCAGAGTGGCTCAATGGTGATGTTTGAACCATGAGGAGGGCCCAGTCTAGACAATATAAAACAGGGCCCCAGACCATAATTGGGACCCTCCTGTTATAACAGGTGGCCCATTGGTTGTTTGTGGCAAACTTATCTTACTTTACTCAATAAACTTCACCTCGTGCTTGCTTTACTTTGGTGGGTCTAGCCATTCTTCAGCCAAGAGAACACCAAAAACTGAGAACAGACAACTAAGATCCAACACAAGTACATTATTAACTAAAATCAGGTTCCACTAAGCAAAAGAGTAGAATATGTCATGGCATAATATATGCATAGTTTTTAACTGATTTTTATTTTGTAGATGAAGATAATGTTACATAAATTGTATTTACTATGTATTCTTAGAAATTTCAAAATTTACAAATATTGATAAGTTGTCTCCCTTTTCAAATGTGATGCCATTTGTAAGTTCATCTATGTCCATTTATTAATATATTCTGTGTCACAACTCTGTTCTGGTAGAGATGTTAGACTCTCAGTATAGAATCTCCAGCAAAGGGTTGATAATTTCATTCTAGAGCTCTGACATTAAAATGTCTTATAAAATTTTTATGAATGTTTTACAAACTTCAGCTAAGGACAAGAAATATAATTGCTTAGTTGTACTAATGTGGTAATATCGGGACTCTTGTATGTCATGTATTAACATACAGGTGTGGCAGAGCTAGCTAGGGGAGCCAACACAATACAAAATGTTTATGAATTGCAATGAGAGACATTAGATTTTCATTATCTCTAAAATACATTGACATCTTTTAATATCTTTTAATATTAGTCCTGAGTGTCACTTTATTAGTGTCACTTCCAACAAAATATTATTTGGTAAACTCAACTGAATTATTATTATAATTGATAAAAGACATCTTAATTCAGTGCTTAAATAATTGCTTTTATGGAATTATGCCGTCAAAATCACTTTAAAATATTGGAGGTTTCTCAAAGATATATAAGCTAAACTCTTTTTTACTCAATAAGATATAATTTTGATGTGACTTTCCTTGTCCCTCTAGTATATTTACCAGAATTGGCTTACATGTTTTCTACAAATATTTTCAGCTATAATTATATTTTCTTCAAATTACGAATTACATTGTGTTTTCCTTCAAAAGATCATCATTATTTCTCTCAAAAATTCAGCTCTTATGCAAGTATATTATTATTTCCTGATATTACCTTATATATTCACCTTTCTAAACAAAGATACCTTGGGATAATGAAGACATCCTTTTAATTAACATTAATAAATATTTATTGAGAGGTCAAGCAGTGGTATAGGGCTTCATACATAAGCCCCTTCCCCTCCCCACAGATACACAATCATGTCTGTACAGAACTTCTGAAATATAAAGTTGGTTGATCATGCAAAGGAATACAATAATGCATAAAAGCTTAATTCTTCAGGAGATGAGATATTCTCACTAGTTAGATATTTCATGATAGTTGATCTCAGTATCCTCCAGAACAGATTTGTACTTAAAGACACACTATTTCACTACTATCCCCTGATATTTTCTCATATAAGACCCACAATAATCTGGATTCTGATCTTGTCTTTTCAAGTTTTTCTTGAAAACACTGACTTTATTTACTCATTTTTCCCTCCTTAACATGCAGACATAGCACATGAATTTACTAGGGACAAGCATTTAGTATCATGCTTCAGATCCATTTTCTATTAATAATTTTATTTCTGTCTTTGGTTGCCATACTGTTAGTCCTCTCTTCATGTTCTCTCAATTCATCACAAATTGTATGTCTTTTTCCAAAAGGACCTTGTCTTCTTTTTCTCCACTTTAAGTGCATGGTCATTAGCATTTTGTAGGTTTGCATGACAGTCTCAATAACCTGAGATTGTATCTAGAGCAATTGTACAACAGGTGCTCCAGTTAGTCAGCGAAGGTTTTGGATGCACATGCTAAAAACTGACTCTGATCTTCACAGGAAAATTAATTCAACTTACAGTTTTCACAAGATAGAGAATTAAACATACAAATACAGAAAGTGTTGTTTCTAATTAATTACTCCTGTCTTTATTTGCACATGTACAGTGCTGATGAAGATAGCATAGACCTCACCAAAACATCACCACTAAGATTCTCATTTCACTTTCCCTTTACCTTGAGTCATGTGTTGAAGATTCCAAATCTGTGGTAGCTGCATTTCATAGGCCAAACCAATATAACAGATTCTCACCATTGCTGGCAAAGAACAAGGAGGGAGTGTGTTCCTTCAGCTTTTTCTGAATGGAAACATTTTTCCTCTCCATGAAGCACAAAAATATGAATTTCTCAAAAGTGGGAGGGGATTCAGTGCTGGACATTTTGACTTAAAAGGATCCACTACTAAAATTCAGACTAAAATCCTGTCATCAGTGTTCAAAAAGCTTATATTACCAGCAGATGTGGGAAACATAAGATTAATACTTCTGGACCTAATGTGTAGTCCTATGTCACTATGCATTTTATAAGAAATAAGTCAGATAAAATATATGACTTTCTCTAAAATTACAAAAGAGGCTAAGTGTTTTGGTAACTTTTTGTGACTGTCATACCCAATATCTGCCAAAATGGAGCTACCTACTACTTAGTTTTATTCATTAGACTAGTAAGCAAACAATCATTCATACTGTTTTTCGTGTGTTTATCTAATCTACAGAAAAGATAATGCTTATTTTAAGCAAGATTTTTTAAGACTTTTTCAGTTGTTGTATTTAGCAATAGCAAATTTAGAAGATTCCAGATAAGAGTTCCCAACAATCATTTCCAGGCTATGTTCTCAATTTCCTAAAATTGATATATTGCAAATTATATTTTTCCAAATCCACCATGATTGAAAAATTTATTCTAAAACTGAGATTACAATGTCCAGTTATATGCATTAGAAGAATATACCATGGGAAACTATTAGACATTTACCTGAAACTGCTATTGATATTTTAATTTCTAGATAAAAAATGCTCTGCTTTTAGAATGATTTTTCTAGCTATCGGTATGCCAGAGAATATATTGTCACTACAAAGTGAAAATAGATTCTGATATTATTTGTTCATCTTATTCTAACGTCAGTGAGTGATATAGATGTTTCCCACTGTCAATGAAGAAGAACTTCAGGGTCTTTATACTTGAAAACCTCGGGCACTGTTTAAGATACTTGCCAATTTAAAGAGCTAAAGTATTTACTAAAGTGTTTGAAAATAGTGGCAAGTTTAGTCATTTTAAGGTTTAAAAATGTGTAATGTAGTTTTAAACTCAGGGAGAATATCTCTATGTTTTATTGAGAGAGAGAATGTCACAGAAATAAGAGCAAAACTCTTAGATTATTTGAATTAGAACTGACTCTGCCAAACATGAGCCTTATAGTCATTGACAAGTTACCTAACAATTCTAAAATGTAATTTTCATTTACCTAAAATAAGAATCGTACCATTTAAATTATTTGATTGCTGTGAAGAGTGAATTGATGCACGTGAAACACATAGCATAGGTCCTGACATATAATATGCACTTGGTATCATAATATTATTCTGCTGCCATAAAATCTGAAGTTTTCATTGAAAAGTGGATTTTAAGGGTCTATTACAGAAATGCATGCAAGTGAGGTGCAGTGCAGAGTACACTGGGCCTGGTTCAACGTAACACACAGCACAAATGACATCATGATGTGCCCTTAACCCTAATCATTACAGTGGCTCCTCATGGTGTCCTAAAGTTAGAAAAACACAAGTATATTCAGACATGAACATGAGAATATAGAAGCTATGATCCCTGGAAGGTGACTTAGCCTACATAAAAACATCAAGACGCAAGAGCAGATGCTCTCCTAACTCCACTAACTGATTTGTTAAATTAACTGACAGTCTCCACTCTCCTATAAAATGGTAGTGGCTGACTGGACCCTCTTGGACAATCTGCACATTGTGTCTGAAAAGTTCAACTGCAAGCTGTCCAAGATTTAGCCATATTCATTCTAAACACCTGTCAATGTTGGTTTTATTGCTATTAAAAGCTTGGAAAATTTTGCAAACAAGCAAGCAAAACATTACCATGCATTTCATATTTATGGTATGTTTATTTTATATATATGTATAAATATATGTTTTATATTTTATATATAAATATAAAATATATTTTATATATAATATATTATATATGTATATATTAATGTAATATATAATGTAAATATTACATATAATATATTATATTTATTATTCATTTTAGGGAGAATATTTCTGTTGGAAATTTGGCTTAGAATCTTTGAACCTCTGCCAGTTGTATATTTGTATTTTATTGTATCGAAGTAAAATTTATATAAAACGAAGTTCACAGATCTTAAGTATACAACTTTATGTGTTTCAACAAATGTAAAAGCACATGGAACAATTATGTCAATCAAGATATAAAACGATTTTGTTTCCTCTTCAGCCTCACAAAATTACTTCTTGTTCTATGCTAGTCAATTCTCCCCACCCACCAACCCCAGGAGAAAAATCACCTCTTTCTAGCACCACCAATTATTTCTCCCTAAACTACTACTGCATAATTAAAATCATACAGTATGTGCTCTTCTGTGTCTGAGTCATTTTGTTTTACAAAATGATTTGGAGATTCTTCCACATTTTTTTTGTAATTTATTTTTATCAATTATTATCATTATTATTCAGTTATTTAAATATACCACAATTAAACCACTCTCCTATTAGGGCATTTGAAGTATTTCCAATTTAGGGCTTTATAAATAGAGATGCCAGAAACATTTCTGTGCATGATTTTTTATGGTAGTAAGTTTTCCTTTCTCTTGAGTTGATAGCTAGGAATGGAAATCCTGGGTGTAACATTTTAAGAAACTGCCATACATATTTTAAAATCGAGTGTGCCATTTTGTACTTCCACTGCCAACATGTGGTGTTGATTTTTTATCTTTTTAATTTGGTTATCTGAATGCATATAAAGAGATAATTCTTTCTTTCTTTTCTTTTCTTTTCTTTTCTTTTTTTTTTTTTTTTTTGAGTCAAGATCTGGCTATGTTACCCAGGCTCGTCTCCAATTCCTGGGGTTAAGCAATACTCCTGACTCCACAGCCTCACCAGTAGCTGGCATTACAAGCACTGGATAGTCCCTCATGGTTTCAATTTGCACTTTTCTATTAACTAATGGTGTTGAGAAGTTTGTGCTTATTGGACATCTCTATGCTCTTTTAATTAAAAAACCTGTTCAATTATTTTGCCAAGTTCCATTGAGTTATCAGTCTTATTTTTTTTATTTGTATGAGTTTAATATATCCTGGACACAAGTCTTTTGCTAGATGTATGCATTGAAAATATTTTTACCCAGTGTGTGGCTTATTTTTTCTTTTATTTTACAGTGTCTTTTAATCAGAAGGCATTTTAATTTTGATAATGACCAAGTTTTCTCTCTCTCTTTTTTTTTTTTTTATTTTATGACAGAATCTTGCTCTATTGCCCGGGCTAGAGTGCCATGGAATCAGCCTAGCTCACAGCAAGCTTGAACTCCTGGGCTCAAGTGATCTTTCTGCCTCAGCCTCACAAGTAGCTGGGACTGCAGGCATGCAACACTACAACCAGCTATTTTTTTGTATTTTATGTTGCCTGGATAATTTCTTTCTATTTTTAGTAGAGATGGGGTCTTGCTCTAGCAGAGGCTGGTCTTGAACTCCTGACCTCAAGCAATCCTCCCGCCTCTGCTTCCCACAGTGCTAGGATTACAGGTGTGAGCTACCATTCCCAGCCAAGAAGCTTTATAGCTTTAGCTTTTGCCTATATACTGATGATCCAACTCAAATTAATTCTACTGTATGTACGGAAGGCTGTAGGGGCTGAGGGCTATATTTTCCCACCTTATTTGATTAAGAATTTGTTTTCAATTAGAAAAATAATTTTAAATGGTGGCTCAAATGTTCTTTTATTGATTTGCTTATCCTAACATAGGACATGTGATGTTTGACTTTCTGTATGTAGGTTTTTTCTCTTAAGATAATGGGTTCCAGTTCCATCCTACCTGTGAAAAAGACATGATTTCATCCTCTTTATGGCTGAGTAGTATTCCATTGTGCATACTTATACCACATTTTTTTATCCAATCATCTGTTGATGGACATAGTTTGATTTCATATCTTTGCTATCATAAATAGTGCTGTGATCAACATACAAGTGCAGATATCTTTTTAATATAGTTATTTCTTTGTGAGGGGATAGATATCCAGTATCTTGGACTGGCTAGATCAAATGATAGATCTAATTTTAGTTCCTTAAGTAATGTCCATAATATTTTCCATAGAGACTATACTAATTTACATTTCCAATAACAGTGTATAAGTGTTAGGTTTTCTCTACATACTCACCAATATCTATTCTAAATTACTTTTTAAATATTCTCAATTTTTGGTATAATTTCTATTTCTTTAATTTCTATTATTTTAAAATTTTCTATTCTCATTTAAATAAAGACAATATTTTAAAATATCTTGTTATTTATGCTCTATGATGCTTTCCAGTCTTTGTATATCTAATCTTCCAATTAGTAGCATTTCTCTTCTAAGGGATGTTGCTTTAGGAATTCTTCTTGTCTAATTCTGCAAATAACTCATCTTTTTTTTAATGTGTTGTATTTTTAATCTGTAAAAACCAATTTATTCTAATTTTAAAAAAACTTTCAAATATTTTATTCTGGATTAATTGATTTGCTAGATTTTATACTTTAGATATATTATTCAATTATTTTCTATTCAACATTGTTTCTAATGAGAACTTAGTTTACTCTTCTGTGTTAGTTTACATCCCAAAAAGGCAGATTCCAAGAGGAAATAGATAGTCAAGAGATTCTTTGGGATAAATCTCTATGAAGGATAGTAGGAGAGAGAATGGATCATAGGTGAGAAGTGCCTGTCAACCACAATACAGGTCTGACATCTGTGAAAAGAGAGAGGGAAAGAAGAATTGAGTAAAAAGAATGTTAGATAGCAGGAGATATCTAAGAAAGTTTTGACCAGCCTGGTAAACAGTCTCTAATCAAAGATTGACCATCAGAGAAGTTCTTGATTGGGCAAGAGTGGCCCAGCACTATTATTCTTTCTGTGTCAGGAGGAAGGAACCTAAAGGAAGTATAGCTTTGAAGTCAATGATATAGCTACAGGTTGTTAGTACACTTCATGGTGAAGTAGGTTCCTTTGAAGGAAGATCTGGGTGGTGCATGTAAATGACAGACGAATCCTAGACATCATATATCTTTATTATCTGGCTACCTGTAATAATTTTACTTTAATTTTGGTATTTACTAATTTTACTATAATATGTCTAGGTTTTGTTATTTTTTTGTGATTGTTTTTCAAGCTTATTATTCTTTGAGTTCACTAAACCTCTTAGATATATAATTTAATGTCTTAGTTCATTTCTGCTGCTATTAACAGAATACCTAGGGATGGGTAATTTGTAACGAGGAAATTCTATTTTCTCACAGTTCTGAAGGCTGGTGAGTTCAGGATCAAGGTACTGTCATCCGAGCAGCACCTTCTTGCTGTGTCTTCCACAGGGGAGGATCACTGTGTCCTCACATTGCAGAAGGTAGAAGGGCAAAGAGGCAAAAGGGGAGTGAGTTTTGGTCTTTTATTATATAATTCCACCCAAGAGGATATGGCCCTTATAACCAATCACCTCTCAAAGGTCCCAACTATTAATACTGTTACAGTATTAAATTTCAGCATGAGTTTTGGAGGAAACAAATATTCATATCATAGCAGTTGATGTTATAGCATATCTGGGAGATTTGTGTTTTCATAAATCAACATTTATGCTTTCAAAGATTTTGTATGTACCATTCTCTCCTTTCTTTTCTTTTCTAAAATCAATTAAATATATGTTAGATCACTTTATGTTGTCTCAAATATCATTGAGGCGCTCTCTCTCTCTTCTTAATTTATTTTTTAATTCGAGCCATTTCTCTTCACTCTTCAGATTTGGGAATTTCTATTAATCTGTCTTCAAATTGATTAATATTTTCTTCTGTCATCTCCAAACTGCTACTAAGTCCATCATAGTATATATCTATTTCAGATAGTATATATTTTTATTTTAGATTTTAAAGTTATGGTTTCTCTGTTGAAAGGGAAATTTTCAATCTGGTAATTCATTTTTATCACCTTTCTGTTAAATCTCTGGACATACTTAAAATGTCTTTATTATACTTTTTCCTACAAATTTGAAACTGTATGTCATCTTTTTTCTTATATTGGTTTCTTTTAACTTTAATGTGTCATATGTTTTGTTTCTTCATATGTGAAGTCATATTTTATTGTATGCTGTATGTTATGGTTTATAAATTATAAAAAATCTGAATTGTGTTATTTTACAGGTATGTTGAATTTTGTTATGGTAGCTAATTTTTAGCAGATTCACTTCAATAATGATGGTTTTATTCTTTGTTAGGGTGGTTTATTTTGATTTGGGCTACTGTCTGCTATATCTGCTCAGTTTAACATATCAAATAAATAAATAATAAATAAATGAAAGAACCACAGCACTTTCTATGTGAGTGGAATCTAAGTATGTGCATAGTCGAGGACCCACAGTCAAACTACCACTCTGCACAATTTCTTTATACTACGTCATACCTATCCCCAAAATTGTAGGTGTTTTGGTAGCCTCAAATTCTGTTCTATCTCTACGCATCTCAAAAAATGCTGTGTTCTGTCTGAGCTGCACCTTCTTGTACCATGGTCCAGAAAAATGTCCCAGGTAGAAATCCAAGTCAAATGTAAAATTTATGTTGTGTGTTTTTCCTCTCTCAAAAGATACAGTCTTATACTATCTATTGTTTGATGCAGAGAACAGCCTGATATATTTTTGATATTTTGATATTTTGATATATTTTTGCCAGGCTTACATAGCACTGGCAAAAAAGTCAAGACCTGGTTGCACTTTATCCTAAGGACATGTTGAGACATTATCAGCTGACCACTTGTGCTTATCTTCTTTCTCTAATGTAATCCTGCTGTGATGACAGAAAAGACACATAAAAAGCTGTAAACTCACAGAGACAAAAAGAATAGGAAAATGCGAATAATGGATGAAAATGTCCATTTTTAAGAGAATAAAATATTAGTACCTAACTTAGCATAAAATAGATATGTAACCTAGGTGACTACAATAAAGAATCTCCAAGAACATTCAGTCAAGTTTTTCAAACATTTCTGATATTACATGTGTCTTTCCAATCCTGTCTTTCCCCCGCCAAATTCAAGTATTACCATTACAAAAACTGAATAGGTTGACAAGAATAAAAGCTGCAGATACTGTCATTTTGTCTTCCACTATAAATAGTATTTCATACCATCGTCAGATCCTCTATTGGCTGATTAGCCTCCTTTATGTATGTAAGGCATCCTACCAGCTATTCAAAAATTTCACTATTAGTTGTTAATGGTTAGCCATGGATAATAAAACCTCAACTCATTTCTAAATGAATGTGGAATTCATATTCAAAAAAATATGAATAAGCACACAGTAAGTCATGAGTTTCTGAGTGAAAGGACCCACTGGGTGCCTTCTAAATTTAAAAAAAGAGATTAAAAACAAGGCACTCCATTGTGGAATTGTAGAATGCCAGGTAAAAATTAGATTTTAAATCTTTCATAAATAAAGGGCAAGAATCAGACACACAGAACCACAATGGACCACTTACACAGAAATGAGAGAGTATCATATTTTTCAATAGCAGCATCTGATGAAAAGATAAAGCACTTTTAAAATCTAGAGAAATATATAAATTACGTATGCTAGGAAAGAATTGAAGTGTTTTGAAGCACACAGGAGCTCAAGATTTTACCTCCCAAACACCTTTTCTTCTTTCTTAGGAAACTACTGGAAGGTATTCGCCAGAAAAGTAAAAGAAAATAACCCAAGAAAGAAGAAGACATGATCTAACACGGAAAAGTGACAAAAGGAAGGACCAGATAAGAACTAGTTTATCCAACCTAGGAATAACACAGTGTGACAGCAGAAGGCAGAGGTAGCCCTAAAAGGCAAGTAACAAGCAAAAAAGGGAATATCTGAAGCTGTTAGCATTTGGACTAGATCTGTTTATATATGCATAAAAACTAATGTAGTGAAAAAAATTAGTCAGTCATTACATTTAAGAATTTAAGAACAAAAATATGTAATGTGATAATTGTCCATTTGATTCTTAAATTAATAATTTTACATATTCACACTTGATATTTATTTAAGGGAAAAAAGTGTGATTATACTCGGACCTGGTCAAATTAAAAAGCTTCTGCTCAGCCAAGGAAACTATCGTTACAGTAAATAGACAACCTACAAAATGGGAGAAAATATTTTCATGCTAAATATCTGATAAGGGCTGATAATTAGAATCCATAAGGAACTCAGGCAAATCAGCAAGAAAAAAAATCAGACAATCTCATTAAAGAGAGAGCAAAGGACATGAACAGAAAATTTTTAAAAGAAGGTAGACTAATGGCCAACAAACATGAAAAAAAGTGCTCAATATCTCTAATCATTAGGGAAATGCAAATCAAAACCACGATGAGATATCACTTAACCCCAGTGAGAATGGCTTTTATCAAAAAGTCCCAAAACAAATGGCTACATAGATGTGGAGAGATAGTAACACTCACATACTGCTGGTGGGACTGCAAACTAGTACAATCTCTATGGAAAGTAGTATAGAGATACCTCAAAGAACTAAAAGTAGAGTTACCATTTGATCCAGCAATCTCATTACTGGGTATTTACCCAAGGAAAAAAAGACATTCTATAAAAAAGATATCTGCACTTGAATGTTTATAGCAGTGCAAGTCACAATTGCAAAGATGTGGAAACAACCCACATGTCCATCAATCCATGAGTGGATTAATAAAATGTGGTATATGTAAACCATGGAGTATTACTCAGCCATAAAAAAGCAGTGAACTAATATCTTTTGTATTAATTGGATGGAATGGAAACCTATTCTACCAAGTGAAGTATCGAAAGAATGGAAAAACAAACATTACATTTACTCATCATTAAATAGGTACTAATCAATCAACACTTATGTGCACATATGGACATAACATTCATCGGCGATCCACAGATGGTGGGGAGAAAACCATGGTACATTCACATCAGGTGGTACATTCACACCTAATGGGTTCAGTGCATGCTGTCTGGGTGATAGGCAACGTTGTAGCTTTGACTTGGGATGTGTAAAGGCAGTTTATGTGTCCAAAGCCTTTGTACTCTCATAATATTCTGAAATTTAATTTATGAGGAGTGATAGACAATAAACAAAACCCATGCCCATGTTTTCACTCTGCTGCAGACACATTGGCTGCGTTGTTCATCCTCCATCTGTCCGAATCCATCAAATCTTTAGGTCATTTCTCAAATAATACTCTTTACACTTAGGCCTTACCTAATGACCTTATTCAAAATTCCACTCTACCCTCCACCACCAGTACTTTCCATTCACTTTTACTGTTCTTATTTTTTTCAGGATAGTTGTGATGCAGTCTTACATAATAGCGTTCATGGTCTCTCCCACTAAAATGTAAACCCCTAAGGAATGTTTTGTTCATTGCTGTGTCTCTAGTGCCTTGAATATGCCTGCCACATAATAAGTGCTCATAAATATTTGGTGAATTATTTATTAATGGACCAGATGGTCCAAAAAACAGAATTTGATTCAGATATTCTGGACCCAAAGCTAGCACTATCAGGCATCTACCCAAGGAAACAAAAGTCATTCTATAATAAAGACATCTGCACTCAAATGTTTATGGCAGCACAATTCACTATTGCAAGGATGTGGAAACAACCCAAGTGCCCGTCAATCCATGAGTGGATTAATAAAATACAGTATATGTATATAATGGAATAGTACTCAATTAGAAGAAACAATGGTGATCTAGCACCTCTTATATTTTCCTGGATAGAGCTTGAGCCCATCCTCCAAAGTGAGGCATCACAAGAATGGAATAATAGGCACCACACATACTTGCCATAAAACTGGCACTGACTGATCAACACTAAGCTGCTCACACAGCAGTAATATTCTTTGGGGGTTGAGGGTTGGAGGTGGCTAAACTCACAACTAATGGACATGGTGAGAGTTGTAGGGGGTAAAGAGCATGCCTCAAATCATAGTTGGGATGTGGCAAAGTCATAACATGTAACCAAAATATTTTTACCCCCATAATTTCCTGAAATTAAAAAAATTAAAATTTACTTAATTTTTCTCCCTATTTCTGTTTATTCTCATGAAAACTTTCTCCACATGCATCAAAAAGCCCTCAGCAAAGTCCAGTCTAAATCATTCCTTAGAGATTGAAATCCCTTAAAAAACAAGTTCTTTCTCTATAACCATCAACACCAAATTTTCTAAGAGCACATATTTGGGTCATAGAACAAATGCTGTGCTGGATGAGAAAGGGCCATATGCAAAAGGAAGAGGTCTGAAGGGAAAAACAAGTTCTGGAGAGCAAAAAGAAACAGAATCTATTATATCCAAGATCCCCAAGATATTAATGTCAGAAAATGAAAATAACAGCCTAGCTGATTTTTACTATTTGCTTCTTTTCAGTGGAAAAGAATAGCTAGGTTTGTTCTCTAAATAACAATAGTCATCAAATGGAAAATCAGTCCAGAATATTATGTACTTCTTAACTAAAACTAATACATTTGAACCTTCACAAGGTTATCATTAAGAGCATGCAAAAGCGTCTAACAGAGATAAGAATGCTGTGATGTGATGCTGATATTAGAGTTCAGAGTAAGTCAGTTCACATTTTGGGAACCTTGTTTCTTCAATCTTAGAATTGAGATTGGACTACAGGAACTGTAAATAGAGTTTCTTCTTCTTTTTAGAGACAGGATCTCACTCTATCTCCCAGGCTGGAGTAGCATTGTACAATCATAGTTCACTGCAGCCTCTATCTCTTGGGCTCAAGTGATCCTCCTTTCTTAGCCTCCCAAAGAGCTGGGATTAGAGGCCTGAGCCAATAGGCCCATCTATGAAGCCCATTTCTGCTTTACTGTTTATTTACTGTAAAATAGGAATTTTTGGAGTTTAGAAGTTTTGCGTATTTTTGAAAACATGTTCACAACATAAGGAATATTTTTAGTGTATATGAAAATATACACCTGTAAATGAACACATACTAAGCATTGACTGTCTATTAGTTTATTAGATTGTTTTCTGCCAGGGGACCTCCACAAGTGAAAATAAATTTAACTTTGTCAGGTTTTTGTTTTTGGCTGTAAAAATATGAGAACATATTTTAAGTGTATTGATCTGGGCACATAAGTAATAAAGTTACATCAATATGTAATTAGATTATAGCCCCCATGTAATCAACACACTTGAATATAACATCTTTCTCTAGTCACAAATTGAAATTAACCAATATTTTAATAAAAAATTACGAATTAACAATAGATAAGCCCAAATAAGGCTATTTTACTATCTGCAGTTGACAAAACCTAGTCTATGATCATTGTCACATGCTTCTAGCAACAAGCGCACATACATATTCCCAGTGTGCCACTCCTCTATCAGGCTTTCTCACAAGGGTCACTTATGGCCTTTAAGATACCTCTTAGCCAGTGCTCAGGGGGCCTTTAAGTGACTCAGCAAGACAAAGACATGCTATTCAGCAAAATTTATTGCAGTGTCCTAATTACTTTGTCTATTACTTTTAGCCCCAGCCTCTTAGCAGAATTTCCTGAGACTGAACTTCATTTGCCATGTTTAGCTCCATTATTAGAATCTCTTGCACACCTGGACTATTTTTTTCTGTTAACCCACTGCCGATGCTCTATCTGGATTGGTCCTGCAATGTCCCAACTTTTAAAACATAGTCATCTTATCAATTTTTCTCATACCATCCTTTAATGTTCCGTGCACCAAGCTGAATTTAGTTCTTTAGGCTGTAGAAATTAACTCTATTTGCTTTTTTTCCATTGACTTTTAAAAAATTTTAACTTGGTAAAATTTTAATTTGAAAAATAATGGCAAAATAAAATGCTTATTTATGCAACTAAAAATTTTCCCAGTGTATTTGTCTTTTTGACTATAGCATACAGACATTGCAAGGCATTTACTATGTAATGAGAAGACAAGTACTTTCTACAAAAAGAAACAAAGAACATAAATCCTGACGTTCATAGTTTTATACTTGTTATAATGTTAGTTGCTGATCCTTAACCTGCCTTCAGAGAAGCTTAAGGGAATTTGAAATGCTGGCAAACAATAGTGATAATTCAAAAATAAACAAACAAAAAAGGCATATATGTATATATGCACATAATATATATACACATACATTTAAGCAACATATATGATATACTGGGTATATATGATTTTGCATAGTCCCCATATGAAATTTACATGATAATTATGAAAGAGAATTCTTTTCAAATGTGATGTCTGAATGAAGCATTTGCCAAACGACTAGCAGAAAAAAAAATTACAATTTTATACACACAATCCCAAGGGAACAACAGAGGAACAATTTCACTTTCACTCAACAAGTGTTTGCCATATGACCAGAAAGAGTCATTATTTGATGGTATAACACAGTGGGTAAAACTGTGGGCTCTGAAAACCGACTACCAAGTTTCAATACTAGATCCAGCTCTAACAGGTTCTTGATCTTGAGAATGCCTTAGCTTCTCCATGTAAAAATGGAAATATTATCCCTCTTTTACAGTGTAATAAAAATGAAATTAAATAATCAATGTATTTGTTTATTTAGTTCAGTGCTTAGAACATAGTAAATATTAATTAATAATTTAGGTCATTGTGTATAATAAGCATTGCATTTGCTCTGTGAATGTTTCCCAAAATTAGGGATATTGCTTTGAGTTTATATTTATTTATCTTACCCCAATTTTTCAGGGCAAACTGAAATTGTTTCTTTTTTTTTTGTCTTTATTGAAGTATAATTTACATATCATGTCTTTACTCCATTTTAAGTGTGCAATTAAATGGTTATTAGTAAATTTACCAAGTTGTACAGCTATTCACATAAATCAGTTTTAGAGGATTTCC